>VYZP01059356.1:123052-138388 GCA_013400635.1 Hypocryptadius cinnamomeus
CCGCCCGGGCCCCGCCATGTCCTACAACAAGATCCCGCCGCGCTGGCTCCACTGCCCCAGGAGGGGACAGCCCGTGGCAGGTGAGCGCCCGGCCCAGTCCGGCCCTGCCCGGCCGTGGGGCGGCAGCGGGCGCGGCCCCCTCCCCTGCGGGGCTCCGCTGCCCGCCCGTCCCGCTCCTCCTCATCGCCGGGGGCCGCCGCGGCCTCCCGCACTCTGTCCCTCTGTCCCGGCCAGAGCTCTTTGTCCCGGGGCTACGGCTGTGCGGTGTTCCACCCCG
Organism: Hypocryptadius cinnamomeus; assembly: GCA_013400635.1. Classification (NCBI taxonomy): domain Eukaryota; kingdom Metazoa; phylum Chordata; class Aves; order Passeriformes; family Zosteropidae; genus Hypocryptadius; species Hypocryptadius cinnamomeus. The sequence goes on from VYZP01059356.1 coordinate 123,330, forward strand.
AGCTCCAGGCCGGTGTTTGTCCCGGACCTGACTCCCGTTGGGCAGCTGTTCTCCTTAAAGCCCGGCCCGCAGCAGCGCTTTGCCTTCAGCGCCGGGCTCGCCCTGTCTTTAGCCCGTGCGCCTCTGTGACACGGACTCGCCCCGGGCTCACCCAGAGGTGCGGGGGTACGGGCCCTCTCCTGCCCCTCGGAGCCTTAGTGCTGGGCTCTCGCTTCGCATTGGTTCAGTTTCAGGCTGAAACTTCTCCTGTCTGTCACATCTGATGAGAGATGTGACAGCTAGCCATGCAGAAGGTGCCGTAGTGGAGCTACTAAGTTGATGAGAGGCTTGGAGCATTTTTCTTAGGAGGAAAAACTAAGAGAACTGAGCTTGTTCAGCCTTGAGAAGAGGTGACTGAGAGGGGATCTCATTAATGTGTATACATATCTAAAGGGGAGGGGGGATGTGTCAGGAAGATGGAATCAGGCTCTTCTCAGTGGTGCCGAGCAGTAGGACAAGAGGAAATGAGCAGAAACTGATGGACTGGAAGTTCTACCTGAACATGAGGGAGAGCTTCTTTACTGTGCAGCTGACTAAAGAGAAGCAGATTGCCCTGAGAGATTGTTGAGTCTCCCTTCCTAGAGATATTCAAGAGCCATCTGGATGCAGTCCTGTGCAATGTGCTGTAGGATGACTCTTCTTGAGCAGGGAGGTTGGACCAGATGACCCTCTCTGGTCCCCTCCACCCTGACCAATTTTGTGATATCAGTCGTCTGTGTAGCCTCTTCCATGTTTGATTCTCTTTTTCCTGAATGCTCTGTAGTCTTATCTGTGTCAATTTGTTATTCTGCTGACAGTGACTGACAGTGCCCTTCCAGTCACCAATGTGCTGCTGAGTTCTTTAGCTGGAAAATGAGTTAAACTGTAACACTCCAGCGTTACATTTGTATTTCAGGGTTTGTCAGTGGTTGCTGTCTGCTTGGATATTCTTGCCCATAACGCACTGTCTTGGTTGTTACTCAGTATCTAGTCTTCTGGCATATAGTGGCAGTGAATTCAGTACCATCTAGACACACGTTTTTGATTGTGTGTTAGCTATCAATACTGACTTCAGGTGAATGTTTCTTCTGCTGCCTGGTATGAGATAAAGTAAACAAACATCTGCCTTTTCAGTTTTCTCAAGTTCTTCTTTTCTCTATAATGTAAGCAGTTCCAGCCTCCAGTTATTTTTTTTTTTCTCCAATATCTTCTAGTTTTCACTCCTTTCATATCCCTCTCTGTGATGATGTAAAGGTATGTTTTCAAAACACAACATGTGCTACTCAGTGTGTTATTTAAACTGGCACTGTGCCATGATTTGCTTAATAGTTACAACTCCTGTGTTTTCTATCCTGCATTTCCATGTCATCTTACATTTTTTCATGGCAGCTGGTTGTGGAATGGAAGACACTGATGACTATATTTAGAACCTGGTGAGACATCTCAGTTGGTGTAATCATCAATATGCATTATTTGGCATTTGTCAGTATTTAACATCAGGTTCATTTTGTGGGTTACTGGTTTCCGTCAAGTTCCTTATACTCCTCTGAACTTGGCTCAGTTAAATAACGGTGTTGTTGGATTGTTCGTGTCCATTATCTCTTTCTCCTGATCGTGGCCACAGGCATTACTTTGTATCTAATGAGAGAGATTTGATAGGCTAAGCCTTTGACCATGACAAAAACAGACTAATGATTCTTTATTCTGTGTTTTTCTTCTCAGCAAGTTCTTGATCTCTTAGTTGTGGCTTTTGTTTGTCTGTTGAGCCATGGTTTCTCAGAAATAGCAGCCTAGAGTAAGCACGACTGAGGGTCATCAGTGTGTCATCTGCTGTGCCATCACTGCTTGTGTGTTTGTTTATTCAGGAACTGCAAGGTAGTTCTTTTCCATTCCATGCGATCATGCACAGGAAGTTAGCGCACAGTAAAAAAACTGAAAGTGCTTGGCTCATTTCTTTGTGTGCTTTATCAGGATGTGTTCTTGTTCACCTGATTTTTAGTTTTTTAGTGTGAACAACTTACCAAAAGTAATGGTATGCTATCGGTCTTCTTCCCTTTTTTGCTGTTCTACATTCAATAACATCTAGCAGTTTTATGGGAGATGATTTTTAGGGTTTAATTGATGTTGGTACTATCTCTGAGATACGTTACAGTCTAGTTTTAATTAGTGTTTAAATCAGATTTCTAAGCACCTGTATGCGACTTTATTTCCATCTGATAGTGTATTAGTAATAGTGTTGCTAAGCAAGTTTTGTATAGCTTCTGTGGACTCATACTCATTGAGTGTTTGATCATGATGCTCTTGTCTCATGGTTGTGGCATCTAGAATTTCTAGATGACCTCAAGACAATTACTAATGAGGCCTGAAACTCTGCTGTTGGTGAGATTGGATTCATTCAGGTTACCAGGGCTCTTTATCCTGGACAACATGAATTCATCTATGTCCCATTATTTTCCTGTTCACTTCTTTAAATATTGGTAGTTTTGTGCCACTTTCTGGTTTTGTCCTCAGAATCGCACATTTTCACATTTATTGCATTGTAGTAGACCTTCAGTTGTTTTGATGAAAAGAGCTTTCTCTGAACGCTTAGATCTGAAGTGATCAGGTTGCTTCAGCCTTGCTGCCTTGGCAGCACCATCTCAGCAGGTATCTGCTTTTCATGACCACTGAAGAGCCATTCTCTTGGCAATTTTGTCATGAATAGTGCCAGCAAGATACGGAAGAAGAGGCATGAGAAGTGTCACAGAAGTGTTTTCCAGCCTCCTTCAATTGGTGCATATTAGTAAATCCTGTTCTGGACACACATGTAGTATGCAGAACTGTGGGATATTATGGAAAGCATCCATATTACATATGAGAAAGCACCTTAAAGAAGAGTAATGCTTCTGGTTCAGGAAGTTTCTGAGCTATAGCTTGTTGTAGTTGGGGAGAATAATGTGGATGATGGATTGTCATTGTCATTGTTTTACTCTCTTTCCTAGTTGTCTGTTATTGGCCTGTGTTGGTGATGACAGACTAGGTGAAATGGATGCTTTGATCCAGCATAGTTCTCTTGAATCAGAAAACTGTTACTTTATGTAGAGATATTTTTTTTTTATTGTGGATTCTACCATTTAATTTTATTCCCTTAGCCTCAGACTTTACCCAGTCTAGCCTTCCTAATCAATGCTCAATCTAAACATACCATGGTCATACATAATCATGTATGTCATGTTTTGAGTTGATAGCTTCATGTCACAGAAAATCAGGCTAAATTGAGAGTATTTTTTCACTGGTATGCTCTAGAATTTAGATTTCAAGATTAAAAAATATTACAAAGTTAGAGCATGTACTTGTAGAAAATGTGATGTCTTACATTGTGCACTTTGATTTCCCTCAGATTTGTCCGTTTGATGTCTGTGCTCTGATATACTGGGCTCTTATTTTTAGAATTTTTACCTGTTTTTCAGCCTAAAGAAATACCATCTGTTAGACAGGCAACTAATTTGGAAAATGGTTTTTAGTAGCCACTTTCCAGAACTATTTGAAACATTTGAACATAATTGTGGAAGTAGGTTGTCAGGCTTCTGGTAACATTTTGGAGTTATTTTGGAAATTCTATTGAGGAGTTACAATTAGTGTCATAATGTAGTTGAGATACTTGAATGACTTGGGATGCTTTGATGTTCATGTAAAATATGACTTTGTTACTGTTGGATCACCTAATTCAGCAAATGATTTTTTAATCTTCAAAAGTTTATGCACGGAGGCTTAAGGTGAGTTGCAATCAGCTGTTACTGCATCACTTCTTTAGCACAAGATGTAAGACAAAACTGTAGAAGAGACAGTAGCTACTGCCTCCTTTATACTTGTCCATATTACTCAAAAAGTTTAGAAATCTTTTTAGAATTAAAGCTTAGATTTTCAATACCTTGATGATGCTTAATGAGAGGCTTGTGTGCACACGTGGAAGACGTTTTTTTAAGCATCTGTATAAAAACCAAATTGCAAATTTTCCAGGTAGAGAAGAAGAAACTGGAATTTACAGAAGTATAATATCTGTGTTTCAGCTTTGAAAGTCATAGTAAATGGGCTCTATATGAAATATTCATATATTATTATTTTTATATTATATTTTTCATATTATTTTTATTTTATATTATTCATATATAATTATTATTCATATATAAATATTCATATGAAATATTCATCACTTCCACAGCTGTCTGTAGGTATTCAAATGCTGCAGGGGATGCTGACTAGCCTACTTTGTCTTTTCCCACTCTTTTTTTCCCAGCATCTTGTAAAGGATGGTGGTTTTCTTTCGTAGCCATTGACTCTTTTGCCAGTGCAGCTCCTACTCTTGAGTGCCATGGTTGAGAAAGCTTAGTTAGATTCTTTGTGTTCCATAATGAATGAGTAGATATGTTAGTATGGGTGTGACAAGTGGCAAACTCAAAAAACTGTCAAGCACGATGTTGTTTTGCAGAAATTAGAGTGATGATATATTTTTGTGTTTAGATCACGTAAATTTAGGATTCACATAATCAGTCTGTACAGAGGAGTATTTCTAGTTAAAGTGGAAGGCTAATAGAGAGAGAGGCTTGATGATAGTGTTGAAGTTGACAAGGAACACAAGGAAGCAAGAAAATTAGATAGTTGTAGAGCTGAGGAAATGGAGGGGAGGTATCCAACCCAGCAGCCTTTACCAGAGTGGATGGAGGGTGTGTAACTTGGGATGAAAAGGCAAAGGACAGTAAAGTGAAATTTTTCTAACAGTCAAACAAGTTGAAGTGACTATGATTTATTACTGTTTAATGTGAGTGTCGATTGTATGACAGGATAACTCTCCTTTTAGCTGTACATTTTGGAATGGTCTCAGGGGAAAAGTGAGGCTGTTTCTCATGCTGCTCACTAACATCTAACCTGAGCTAACCAGTTGCATAAACCTTTGTAGTTTCCATATCTGTCTGTCTTCTGTGGTTTCTGATGTCTATTTCATGGAAGATAGGTGCTTATTTGAGACTATACAGAGTGTTGCTAAATTTTTTTTTGCAGGGATCCTTACTGTATGTTGTGTTTGTAGGTAATCAAAACTGATGTTTACATGATTGGATGACAAACTTTTAAAATGCTGTTTTCATGTTTTCCACTGTACTGAGTTTAAATTTTCTGTATTCTGTTGTGCTGTAGCCCTCCCAACTTAAATCACACTAAAAATTAGCTAAAAGTGTTTAGTTACTCTCTTTCATATGAACTGACCTGTATTTCCTTTAAACTTTTAAACTTACTGATGAATTCTGAGAACTCATAACTAAAAAAATATTCCAATTTACTGTTGACAGTACTATTTCTGCAATTATTTATTATTGAAAGTGAATGTCTAAAACTGCTCTGTATGTTGGTTTGAAATACGAAGTTGTAACTGTACATATACATAAAATACTGCAAAATTTTATTATCTTTCGTAGGGAAGTTTTTACCTTTGAAGACAATGTTAGGACCAAGATATGATGAACAGGTTGCTGAAGAAAATCGTTTTCACCCGAGTATGTTATCCAACTACTTAAAGAGTCTGAAGGTAAGGTTAAATATTCTAACAATTGGAACATTTCTCTCATTATTAATATTTACTGAAGTGTTGCTTTTCAGATCTAAGGAAAAAGTTCTTGATGGCTTTGTTTGGGACACCTGTACAGAAAATTTTTTTTGTTTGTTTATGTTTCCAGGTCTCCCCTGCAATTAATAGATTTCTGAAAGTGTTTTCTTACAAGTTATAATTCTCGAGACTAAACAAACCCAGGTCCCTCAGCTGTTCCTTCATGAGCCTTGTTGCTCTTCTCTGTTCACCCTCCAGCACCTCAATGTCCTTTCTAAAGTGAGGGGCCCGGAACTGAACACGGCACTCACCAGTGCCGAGTGCAGGGAGATGATCACTGCCCTGGTCCTGCTGGCCACGCTATTGCTGATACAGGCCAGGTGCCACTGGCCTTCTTGGCCACTTGGGCAGCAGAGCATAGGCTGATACTGAGCTAGTGCGCCAAGCAGCTCTCAGGCCACTCCTACCCCTGCCTGTAGCACTGCCCGGGGCTGCTGTGACAAGACTCTGCAGTTGCCTTATTAAAACTTGTGGCATCCACCACTACAGACTTGTGGTTCTGGCTCCCTTCTTCATCCTCTGTTTTTCCCATTTCTATCTGTGTGCTTCAGTTTGCATGTTCTACACTGTAGCACAACTGTGACAATAAAGGTGGGAACAGGACCTTTCCAGCCTTTCATGTAGGTCTCTGTAGTGTTGTGGCCAGTCCAGTGCATCTGGAGATGTGGGGAATGGGATTTTGAGCCTGCCAGGCAAAGAAAAGTCTACCACCTAATTAGTTGAATTGGTTATTAAACTTTATATAGAAGTTTAGTGCCATTTGTTTTGATTGTGTCTATGAGATGAATCATGCAAGTGGTGGTTTTTCTGTGGGTTTTTAAATTATTTTTTGCTGTTGATCGAGGTTAAATTAATTCTGAATTTGTTTAACAGTATCAGACCTGAAACATCAGAAGAATTAGGTGACTAAAAGATGAGAATCCTCATTTTATTAATCTTATTTAAGCATAGGTATGGAGTAGATGGTGAACTACTCAGTGTAGCAGTGGTAGGAGTACCTGTGCAGTAAAGCCATAAGAAAGTACAATCAGTGAAGCATATGTGCCTGTTCTCAGTGCTTGAACTGGTAGGATTTTTCTTGTTAGAGTTCTTGCATCTGTGCTTTTAGGATCCACTGTAATCACAGAGGATCAAACAGAACTTTCTGTGAATAAACTGGTAAGAATCCTGAGGTTCAAAATATTTCCTAAAAGAAGATTAAAACCAAATGAGGTTAAATGTTGATACTGAAAAATGTATATAGTTTATTTAACAGTAAAAGAAACAAAGAGAAAGAAATAGAAAAAAGAGGTGGGTGGGACACAGAAAGTGTGACTAGAAACCATGGGTTCCAATGACATCTTGCTGCTCCCCTCTTGGTTCTTGGTGGGAAGGGTCCCCCACCACAAAGTATAGAATCCAGTGGATTAATATACATTTGGGTCAGGTGGGAATGCCCAGGTGCCTCCCCTGAGCAGGGGAAGGTTGGCACTGTCCCTTGCAAGGTTCTGTGTCAGTTGCATCATTTTGCATCACATGCAGTGCTCTGGTGCAGGCTCTAGGGAACCATTCAGGGGCCTTTGATGGACCATGACTCCCCCTCTGCTGTCCCTCACGTGAATGTCCTGTAGATGTGGTGTTCCTGGGGTGGGGGTCCCCACAGCTGAGCTAGTGTGTGCAGGGTGTTCACTGCCTCTGCCCAAAGGCTAAACATTCAAAACCTCTCCTCCTTCTCCTCCTGGCTTGGTGGAGAGTCTGTGCAGACCTGGCAGAAGATAAGCCTGGGCTATGGCTCCACCCTGAAGCTGCTGAGCTTAATTCTTCTGTGGAAGTATTCTTCTCCCCCAGCCCAGACCTGGGAATAGTGTCACTTTTACCTTATCTCAAATCAGCTTACAGTCCAGGGCCTCAGTCAGGGGGCCCATTCAGGGTGGGCTTTGGTGATGCAGCTTTTATTGGTGTAGATTCATGATACAGTTTTAATGGATAAAAATCCTTAATGAAATTGTTTAAACCATAAACTGTAATATTTCAGTCTGACATGTGCATCTAAACTCTACTTGAGTTCCTCTTTTATGTATTATGTTATTTTTGACTCTGACTGGATTTGATAAAGATAACTGGAATTTTTCCCAAACCAATCTTATTCATGTTTTAAAGAAATTTAAAATTCTGTGTATATTTTGAAGTTACATAGAATTTCATAACCTTACTCAGAATTTCTAAATGCTTGCCTCCTTAGTGATTTGCCACCAAAAAGAAATAATCATGCTGAGACTCTAGCCTTTCCAGTAGTCACATCTGTCAGTTCTGTTGTAATGCTACAAATTCATGTCTTGAGTGACATCAGATTATTAGAATTTGATAGTAAAATTAGTAGCATGAGGATCCCCACTTCTATTTTGGTAATTTGGATTAACAAGCAGAACACAGAATTTCTCTGAAACTCTGTTCTTGTCAAATCTTTTACATTGTATTGGACTCTGGCATTGTTGATAGGTGTTTGCTATTTGAAAATATATATTTCTTTTTTATTTGCCAGGTTATGTAGTGGTCACTTACCATTTGTAGATTAGCAATTTACCAATAAGCCAGCAATGAAATAAACATGAAATTGAGGAGCCCTGTAAGAGTGAGTTTTCCCACCCAAGGTGAAAGTAGCTCACTGTGCATGGTTCTTGTAATTTTATTGTAGTGTATTTTTTACTGCTAATATTTTGCAGAATAATTACTTCTGAAAACTGGTTATTACTTAAGTCCATATAATTTAGCTCCCAAATAAAAGACTTCAGCAGAAACTTTTACATCTGGATTTGTGTAATAGAGAGATGTTGATGTTACCACAGATTTTTGAAGGTGCTGGTTTAGCATTTAAGACAACATCTCTTTGGGTGGAACTATCTGTAACAAGCTTCCTGTGTGATTCCTTTTCTCACGAAGCTGGTTGTTGAAAATCTGAATGTTAGAAACTGATTTCATTAGCCATACCAGCCCCATTTTTCTTGTGATTGCCAATATTGGCATAGTATCTTATGTTCTCTGAAACGAATTGTAGGAGCAATTGGTGATGGCATGAATAATTTTTTCTTATGTTTTTTATTTCTTGAGTAGGTAGGTTAATACAGTTTATGCTTTATACAGGTAGATTTATTTCTGTCACAAAGAGCTAAGACATTACCCAACATGAGAATGTTTGGGTAATTAGTATGCTCAAGTTACAGAATTCCTATTAGGAAAACTACTTACCAATTTTCAGCCACCTTATTGTTTTCATAGATATATTCAATCATGGATCTAAACTATTTTTCTCAAATAAAAAATTAAAAAAAAATTCCTGAGACTGGAGTGAAGTCAGTGTATTGTAGTATGCTCTCTCCTTGGGGAGGGTATTTTCAATCTCTAGTGTCCAAGGAGAAACTTCTGAGGCCATACAGGGGAACCTAGCAAAGCCCATTTTATTGCACAGCAGCAGAAGAGCACATGCATAAGGCATTAACAGCTGGAGGTATCTGGAATGTGAGGAAGTGAGGGGAAGGCTTTTATTTTGTTCCAGTGGTATTGGTGGGTTTTTTGCATGGATTTTTTGAAAATCATAGTTGTATACTTTGATATATTGTATAATCCCCCTGTTCTTTAAAGATTTCTTTATAATTTTCTTGTGCTTTGCACTCTCTAAATTGTAATATGTTATGTGCAGTCAATCCCATGGATTGAAAATGCAAGTGATTAGGCTTTCTGTAAAGCAGGAAAATTGCTTTCAGGTCTTATATGCTCTATATGCCATAAATGCTTTTATAGCTTTGGATAAATTGCACTTGATGCCTGTTTGCTGTACTGCTCCATGAAGTGTGTGAGGAACCGTGCCACTTCACATGAGCTTCACTTATCTATGATTGAAATGATCTGTAGTAATGGCAAAAGAATAGCAAGTGAGAAGTCCTACAGGCCTGAATTAAGTAGTCTTAGAGACATTTGCAAAATGCTATAGGGAATGGAGAGGGGGGAAAGTAATCATTGAATTAATTGCCTGTGTATAATTTCTACAGAATTTTAATCACTGTCTAGGATGCTGTCAGTCTCCATGCCTAGCAGCTCGATTGACACTTTAGATTTGAAGTTTCAGGTGGTGTAACATTGTTTTCAGGTGGACCCTCTTGTGAGGTTTGTATTTCTGCAAAACACGGTAATAAGAGTAAATAAAGTATTCTGAATACAATATGCAAAGTTGACAGTGAGAAATTCAAAACTGATCTGGATATTACTTTAGAAGTTTTAATGCTGTTGACATAATATCATGATGCTTCTTAATATTTATGAAATAAAAGTAATATGAAAGTATATAAGTGTTACGAATGTATGTCATCAGAACTTTGAATATCTTGGAGAGCTATCTGTAGATAATTGGAAATTTTCCTTTAGGGGTCTACTAAATAACACATTCATGTGAAATAGCTGTTTCTGAACTGTATTCTAGTTATAATTGGATTTTATTTTTCTGAATTGTGTGGAAATGGTGTTTTACTTTGTAACTCTTCCAACTGAACTGCTAAATTATTGCCAGTCTGTTGGTCCTACCTGAAAGTATGACATAGAGTTTTTTGTCCAAAAGCAATTGCTTGCACTTACAAGACAGGAAACCAGAAATACTTTTTTTGCTCAGGTGTGTTAGTGGGCTGTTTTTGCACAGTAAAACTGGCAGGTTTGTTGTTGGAAATTTTGTTTGGTACAAGGATCGGTAGGATATACTTTGATACACTGTGTGTTTTGTGCCACCCAGTGGAATTTCTGCTTTCCATCCTTCTTAAAAATGTAGTAACTTCCACAAGGCTCTTTAAAAGACCTGTTTTCCAGCTGTAAAAACAAACACTAAAAAAATAAGTTGATGCACAAGGTGACACATTAAGGTAGAGTGGGCAAGGCATCCTGGATTCAGGAATGCCCTAACGTCTGAGTGGTTGACACTGCCACCTTAGCTGCTGACAGCATGTTTGGATATCTGAAGTTGTTTTGCATTTTAGCTTTAAATAAGATGTCTTTTAAGCATTTAATTGATTTGATTAATTTTTAAACTTGAAAATGTGTGCATTCTTTTGCATTGTTTTGCGCTCTAATAGGTAAATAAAAATGAGTTATTTTTTCTGGGAGCGTACTTATATGTAAGTGTCAGTAGTTAATGTTTCTTATGCTACTTTCACTGTGCCAGTGTTTATTATTGCTCTGCTTTGCATAAGAGCATTTGATTCCATCATGTTTGTCTTTTTAGCATGTTAAAGTAATTTTTTACCAGATTTTCCTGCTGTTAGCAGAATTTTCTTATATAGAATCATTGGTTGGAGCAAACTGAAGTTTCTGAATTGATGACTAGTGCTGATTTAGACACCACCTTTCACAAAGAAATGCAGATGTCTGTAATGGTGGTAAAATACAGATTTTACAAACAAATGTAATATTTAATGCTTTTTAAACTTGCAAATGTAGCCTGTGGTTGCTTTTAATTATGATGGTTTTAGACATTTAGTATTTATGCACAGCTATTTGAACCACATATAAAAATTTATTTTTGGGTGGTTTTTTTTGGTTTTTTTTTAGGTTAAAATGGGTTTGCTGGTAGACTTGACCAACACCACTAGATTCTATGACAGAAATGATATAGAGAAAGAGGGAATTAAATATATAAAGCTCCAATGTAAAGGGTAAGTTGTGTGCACCTTTTAATTATTTCTTTGGCTTTTAATTTAAAAGATCACACTGAAGAAATTAATTTTTTTCCTCTTTTTGGAAAGAGCACATGGACTCCTAATCCATGTGTTCTTGTGTTTTTCAGGCATGGTGAGTGCCCTACACCTGAGAATACAGAAACATTTATCCGTGTATGCGAACACTTCAGTGATAAGAATCCTTCAGAGCTTATAGGTACATCTTATATCTATCTTATGCCCATCATTAGTTTTTATTTTTAGTTTGTTTCATATTTGCTTGTAACTGCAGTCTCTTATTCTTAGAAGTCCAAGCAAAGAAATTTCCTCAATACAGTGTTTAAGCATATATAAATCTGATTGCTTTTACTGCAAAACTAATATGTTTATTTTATTTTTTACAGAAAGTAGTATGTTTCTGCATCCATCAGTTTGATAACAACTGTTGACTTAGTGCAGAAAATTACGCAGGCCCAAGAGCTGTCTAGAAATACATGATACTTGTACTGTGGTTTTGTAACTTCTGCTGATACAAATGCAAGTTATGTATTTGGTAGTCTGGTTTACTTGGAGTCGTATTTTGTAACTGGATTATCAGAGATTCTTTGGCAAGCCTCACCAAACTGGTAGTAGATACTAGGCTAAGTTTTTCTTCTGTGGTATACTGTCTTGCAGTAAATATTTGAATGTTCTAAGCATACTTTTATTCAGAGAGAAATAAGTTCTGAGTTTAATTTGCATCCCTTCTAGTTTTAGTTAAAACTATTTTACTCTGATTTTTGTCAATTGTATTAATGTTCATCTCTCTCTGCAAACTATCAGAGACAAGAAATTACTTTGGAGGTGAGTTTCCAGAGTCAGTATGGCTGTCATCCTCAACCCTCTTGGATGATAACTTTGCAGCCTTGAATCTGTGCGTCTGTGTGACTTAGGAGTACATGGAACAGTTGTTTGTGCAGGTGTTGCTAAGAGCTTTGTAAACTAAGTTGGGATGTTCATGCAGTTTAGGATTCATCCAGATCAGTGGTAGGATAGCTGAAGTTATTGGAAGGGACCTGTGGAAATCAGCTACTCATTTGCCCTTCTTTAGAACATGGCCAGCTAAAGCAGCTTCCTCAGGACTGTGCCCATTTGGCTTTTGACCAGCCTCTAAGCTTTTCTGGCAGCCTCTTCTGGTGTTTTTTCTTACAATACACAGGTGTTTTTTTCTCATGTTGGAACAGAATTTATTGTATTTCAATTTGTAGCCATTGCTTCTTGTTCTTGCTGCAATACCACTTCTTGTGGGATGCAATACCACTGAGAATTTTCTTTTTTTGAGTGCTTGAAAGATTTCATTTGGTCACACATTTTTTCACCTAGTTTTCTTTTAGATACTTGCTTACTTCTTTATTGCACACAGAATGCAGTTTAATTTGAGACTGTTGTGGTTTAACTCCAGCCAGCAGCCAAGCCTGACACAGCTGGTCCCTCACTTCTCCACTGGTGGGGCTGGGGAGAGAAGTGGAAGGGTAAAGGTAGAGAACTCACGAGTAAAGACAGTTCCATAGGGAAAGCAGAAGCCATGCATACAAGCAAAGCAAGGAATGAATTCACTGCTTCCCATCCTCAGGAGAGCAGGGCCCCATCACACCTAGCAGTGACTTGGGAAGAACAAATGCCGTCATGAATGTCCCCCATTCCTCTTTGTTCCTCTCACTCTATGCAGTGAATGTTCTGTGTTGTGGAGAATCCCTTTGGCCAGTTTGGGTCAACTGTTCCAGCTGTGTTGCCTCCCAGCTTCCCAGGCACCCCTAAATTCCTCACCAGCATGGCAGCACGAAAAGCAGAAAAGTCCTTGGCTCTGTGTAAGCCCTGCTCAGCAATAACAAAAACGTCTCTCTGTTATCAACCCTGTGTTCAACACAGATCCAAAACACAGCCCCACACCAGCCCCTGTGAAGAAAATTAACTCTGTTTCAGTTAAAACCAGGACAGAGGCCTGTGTGTTCTTCTCTGAACAGGAACACAACTATGTGGTTTAAAAAATGAGAAACTGCTAAATGGGAGTGAGTGGAACCAGTCATCAACAGTATTTCAAAACTTACACCAGAAGCAAGATATTGTTGGTGACTGATCCCACTCACTTTTCTTTTGCAATTTCTTGTTTTCAATTTCCTTTTGTAGTTCTTCCACTGGTCCTCCAATAATATTTTAGAACTCAAAATAGTGGTTATGGTCAGCAATTTATATAGTGCATGGATAGCATGGTGATATCCTATAAGCAGCAGACCCAATTAGTTGATATTTCAACATATAAAATGCCATTTTTAATGTTGAGTCACTAACTTCTTGGCTTTGATGAGCTGTGGAATGTTTTTCTGTTATTTAGATGTCTCACCTCTTTAGGGGAAAAAAGTAATTCAGAAAGAGCCAAGGAGAAAATAGTGTGTTGACTAAACTTTTGAAGAACGTGTCGTTTAGGCTTTCATGGTCAAAGAGAAATGTTGGAATTTTCAATTTCCTTTCCGTTAATTACTGAAATTTGTCATTTTGGGCATTTGTTTCCTCTGACAGAGCATCAGAGGGACAAGTGTGGAAGTGAAAGAGGTCTACAGCAGTGATAGTACTGTACCCTGTGTGATCTTTCTCTTCCAAGCCATTTGGTTTCATGCTGAGATGCTTCTTTGACATGTGTATAAAATTATTGACTTAACCTTCTTCGCAGCAGTAACAGCTGCAGGACTTAGTGGTAGCAATTGTGTGCAATTTTGTTCTCAGTGTCACTACTAGATATGAAAAGAGACTGAAATGTGAGTGTTAAGTGATCAAAATTTTCAATTCATCTAGAACAATATAGGAAGGAAACTTTGTTTTTGCAGCATGAAGGACAGGATTATGCCTGACAACCTTAAGGATGTGACGTGCAAAAATTTTGCTTCAGCAGAAAACAAAGGAGAAATGATTGCTAGGAATAAATTATATAAGGAAGCTAAAATTCATTTAATTTGATGCAAGTTACACAGTTTTTAGTATTTTTAAATGGTTAGAAATGATGAATCCAAAAAATTCTTGATAATTTTTACCTTGCTTTATCAAGAAGGGAACCTTGGTGGGGCAGGCATAAAACCTGATCCTGTTACAGTTTATACATACTTTTTTTACCCACTTAAATTTGGTTTGGTTTTTTTTCTTTTTATCAGTCTACTTTTTGTAGGTACTTTTGTTCTCCAGTTGAACAAGTTCTACTCCACAGTGTAGAGGAGTGTAAAAAAAGGATAGATATTCACATTTTGTTTGAATACGCATCAAGTGAATTGTTACTAACCTCGTTTTACTAGCTGTGGTAGAGAAATGGGCAAATTAATTAAAGCTTAAGTGGCTTGCTTCAAGGTGTTGTGTTCCAGGTGTTGCACTTTGGGTCACAACAACCCCAGCTAATGCTGCAGACTTGGGGAAGAGCAGCTGGAAAGCTGCCTGGCAGAGAAGGACTTGGGTGGGTGTGCTGGTCTGCTGACCATGAGCCATCAGTGTGCCCAGGTGGCCAAGAAGGCCAATGTCCAGTAGGATTTGAAAGTGATTGTCCCCGGTACTTGGCACTGATGCTCAGGCGTTGGCATTCTGGAGTGTGTCCAGAGAAGGTCAGCAGAGCTGGTGAAGGCTCTGCAGCACAAGTCTTATTAGGAGTGGCTGAGAGATCTGGGGTTGTGTAGCCTGGTGAAAAGGAGACTCAGGGGTGACCTTATCAC
>VYZP01059357.1:0-35846 GCA_013400635.1 Hypocryptadius cinnamomeus
ACCTTCTGTAATTTCACCTGATCTACTTATCCTAAGGTCAATACCCAGAGCTGTCCTGCCAGGCAGCAAGGGATACATGTCAGCTTTTGAGGCTGAAAATGAGTGTCATGGGATTGTTTCCACCATGTGAATCCTTGAGGTGGGCAAGGAAATCCTGTCCCCATCCTGGACACCCAACCCTCTCAATTCACCTCAACTTAAGATCCTACCTAACATACTACTGAGATAGCAACAGGGATAAATATGTCAGCCCTTTAACCAATTTATCAGCAGCTTTCCATGGCTTTTGCTTTGAAAATGAGAGGCTCCATTTCAACAATTTGCTTCCTGAATATCTCCCCTGAAATCCTGGTCATGCTGACAGCACAAGGCCCTGTGTGGACCAATAACCTCATGCAAGGGCACTGGTAGCTTGAATAGCTCGTCCAGGATCCTTGAGGGACTGGGAGCCCAGAAATGCCATCGGTCCAGTGTGACATTACAGAGAGGGGAGCAGTGTGCTAAAACAGCACACTGGGCTCTGTGGAGAGCAGTATTTCTGCCAAGTACCACAGCTCAGCCTGGAGACAGACAGCTTTTGTTTTAAATCTCTCTGGCTACACTTCCATCAGGATGATGCAATCCTCGAGGCAAATTAGTGTACACAGGAATCTCCATTGCACTGGAATATGTCATCAGAAATAACTGGGTTTAATGATGTTTTATCAGGGCTATGACAGAGTCAGCGAGTCATCTGAATACAAAATGTTGCTCCTCTGCAGTAGCTTAGGCTGTGCCAGAAATCCAGACCCTGTGACTAGTCTTTGAGTCTTTGTTGTTCTTTAAATGTCCTCAGTATGGAAGGGGGAAAAGAAAGGGGCCAAGCTGGGAAAGGCTGTTCTGATTGCAGACCAACTTGAGCTGAAGGTTAATGTTATTTTTGCCCTACTTATATTGGTCCCATTGCAGGAAAAAAATAAATATATAGCTTTCTAGCCTTTAAAGAGGTTTCAAAAATAGAGAGGGGTTGCTTTTTTTCTTGGAAATCTCTACATCTTCTCTCTCCAAGCCCTACAGAAAAGACTAATGATAAACCACTGTTTAGGGCACGGGCTTGGAACAGGGGAGAGAAGACTTCAGTTGTCACTGTCACAGATATCATGGGTGATCTTTAGCAAGTTGTTTAGGCTGGTTTTTTAAAGCTGATTTCAACAGGAGGTCATGCCTGGAGAACTGAGCTTCAGCTCTTGTCTCAGCTGGTCATCTCCAAATGCTTTCTAATTCATCTGCCTGCAAAAAAGCTACATCACAGTGCAAAAAAAGTCATGTGGTGGTCCTTCACAGGAATCTCACTAGCCAAGTGAGAAGTAACCCCAGTGGGGATGCTTGTAGCTCACACAGCCTTTGAAAGAATCAGCATAAGGAAAAACTGTAGACATGTAAGTTGTCAGCTCTAGACCCGCTCTAGAGTTCCCTTAAACAAGACAAACTGCTTCCCCTGCAAGCAGCCAAAAAGGCTGGTTTTCCTCCTGACATTGATTAGTCTCTCTAGAGCTAGGAGAGGCATCAACATATCCAGAGGAAATTAGAGGGAGGTGGCAATGTGTTGCCAACAGAGCTGCAAGAAATTAGGAAAAACTGCCTGGGGAAACAAGCTGACTTGTGTTTCTTCTTTGAAAGGTCATCAAGATTAGGAGTCTTGGGAAAGCTTCACTAAAGTCAGTCAAAAAAAATTACAAGAAGGGAAATTAATTTGGGCAGCAAGAAATTAAACTCACAAAGAAAGAAACCTTGAAGTCGGTCAAAAACACTCCAAGAGGAAGATGCTGGTATCATTAACCCAGCTGCAGGGGTGTGAGAACTCAGGGGGGCATGAAAAGTCTCCATTTTGTGGAATAATGATGTGGAATAACATCTCCATTATGTGGCAAGGCTACACAAGATTGCTTGGAAGCAGAGCTGCAGCAAGATGGTCAAGGTACAAGTCACACCAAGTGCAGCTCACTGATGAGCAGACGCAGTGAAAGCCCCATGCTCAGGCTGGTGAATATATGAACACTTAACTTGGGAAACAACTGTCTGCACTGAATGATGAGACAGGAGGTTGTTTAAAAGTCAGACAGACCAAAGAAATGCTGACTGACTTGCTCTGCTTGGTTAAACTACTGAAAAAGCCAGAGGTTAGGATACTGGGCTTGTGACACCTCACAGCTCAGTACAGGGTCTTGAGTGTAACCCTTGCACTTCCAAGCCAAGAGTTTTACATGTATGATTTCTTAGTTGGCAGGACTCAGTATCCACACATCCCTTTCTTATTTTCTATCATCATTACTTTAAGAAACTCACCCTGCAAAAGTCTCCCTGAAGCATATTTGTTTCAGGGAAGAAATTTCTTTTGAATGATGGGTGTTTCCTGAGTGGTAATTTCTTTGGAAGATTCCCATTAAGACCAAATCGTAACAGAAGTGGAGAAGAAACTGCATTTTCAAAGCACAGACCCACTGTGTGCTTTCAAAGTGAACCCTGGAAGACAGAATTTTATCCAGGGCTTTCATTGGACAAAGTGATCCAGGACCTTGGACCAATGTATGTTCCAAGGGTCCATTCCAGCTGGACTTCAGCTTTGCTTCCTAAGCCTACAGCAGCTCCATTACCCTCTGTGGAGCTTAAAGCAGCAAAAAACATAAGAATAGAAAATGACCTTAGGCTGTTCTGATCATTTTCTCAGGAGATTATCAGTTATAAATAGACAATCCCTACTAGGAAATACCAAAGCGGCCCCTTCTTCCCAAGAAGGGCAGAAGAAGACTTTCTGCTCATCCCAGGACAGTTCCAGGTTGGTGCAGGGTGACTGGCACCACTGGAGCTGGATTATACCAGCTTGTGAGCCACAACCATGTGATGCTCTAAGAAAAGGCACAGGTCAGACGTCTCCCCTCTTTTCATCTTTCTGATTTCTAGCACTACCTAAAAAAGAATTTGACACTAAAGAAGTGTGAGACAGCATGCCAGAAGAGAGGTTAATTTAGGACAATTTGGGGTGGATTTCTGCATATTCAGAAAAAAAGGAAGGAAAAAAATTTAAAAATTAAAAATAAAGAAGGTTAACCTGGTCTATTAAAGTTTGTAGGTAGCTTTGTTCTGGGAAGGACTGTAAATCAGCCAGCACCCAAGTGCAGGGTGTGGAAAGCTCTGGCATCTCAACACCCTCTCCACCACTCAGCAGGATCAAAGAGCCATGTGCTCTGTCACCTTCCATTTCCAGATCCACGCACCCAGAAATGAATGGGGCAAGCCTGGCAGAAGAAATGAGAGGTCTCAATGTGCACAGCAGACTTGATGCCTTCTTGTGAAGAGATGCCAACTCTCTTCTTGGGCAACTCAAATTACCTTCTCAAATGCTTTTTGCACATCATTGTCACCCATATGCACGAAAAATGATGCCTATGAGCACGCACAGTTGGGAGCAGGAAGCAGACACTAGAAGACTTTCCCTCCAGAGCTCAGATATTGCAATATTTCTTTGGCCTGACTCCTACCTGCCCTGCACTCTCTTGCCTCTGGGTACTTGCAGGAAAGTTGCCAGGCAGCTCCTCTCTCTGCATAGCACCTTCAGCTCTGATCCAGGGGATGTACAAGGGACAGGAAGCTCCACTTTCTCTTGTTCAGGGCATTGAGAAACCCCTGCATGCAGAGTTGGGTGGCATGGTTACTTGCCAGTTTCTGCTCACAAGGCTGCTGTGTGCTATAGAGTGATTAGGGAGACAAAAGTACAGGTACCTTTGTTTAAAAAAAGAGAACAAACAAGCAAAACTGTTTGCAAAAGCTACTTTTGTCATCAAAGAGGAACATAA
This sequence comes from Hypocryptadius cinnamomeus, assembly GCA_013400635.1. Lineage (NCBI taxonomy): Eukaryota > Metazoa > Chordata > Aves > Passeriformes > Zosteropidae > Hypocryptadius > Hypocryptadius cinnamomeus. Next base: position 3,834 of record VYZP01059357.1, read on the forward strand.
TTAACATCCCTTTTATGTCTCACTAAATATGGAGAGTAAATGGGCACCTTCTGATCTCCAGACTTCTGTGTTTATTTCTCTATTTTGCTATTGCTGGGGGACAAAAGTTGCTTTTCCCAACAAGCAGGGCCTCTCACAATAGCAGGCAATTAGTCAAGGGGCCCGAAGGGATCGAATCTTGTCAAGGGAAACTCATTTATACAGTCAGGTGATTAAGGCACATGATTGTGGCTGAACACTGCAGTGGCCTATTGAGATACAATTGCACGCTTGTCACATGCAATCGGTGGCATTGGGAAATCACTATTTTATCACAGGCATTCCCTTTTCCCTTCAGGAAACCAGAAAGTGCAGCAAATCAGTTTGTGGGGGTTGTGTGTCGTGTTCGGGGTGGGATGGGGAGACTGGCCCTCTCCTGCTGCAGGGGAGCGATGTTGTGTGGTCTGACTGGGAAGGGGAAAGGATTTGGCAGTGATGCTCCCTGTGATGGCTCTCAGACTAATCACCATAATGTGTCTCACTTTAAGAGACCTTTTCCTGGGAAGACTGAGGGTCTGTTTATAAATATTACCTATAAATAAGCCATGCTACCCCATGTGAGCTGCCCAGGAGCTATAATTAGGGCCGTGATGAATCCACATTGTTATGGACGCGCCTGACACCAAATATCAGGCCTTAAATTTCCATGAGTGCCAAATGCAAACATGGCAGAGCAGACACTCTATCCCATTTGTTGAAAATAAATGTCTTATTTACGTTGCCCTGGTTGTAATCTCTATCCCCAAGCTGTTATTATTAACTACCACGAGTTTTCTCACTGAGCTGCATCGGACAGCCAAGAAGGAGACAAAGATCTTGAGGGAGGCAGGAATGTCATGGGAGAGGCAGGATTAGGAGCACGCTTTACTTAGAGAATTATTTTCAAAGCCTGTGGATGTTTAGGCCTTTATTATCTCCATAAGAGCAGCACGGTTTCTCTCTGCCTCCAGACACTGAGGTGTGACCAGCTGCTTTTACAGCTTTAATTCCCTGTACAGAGAAAGCCCAGGCAGTTTTTATGTGATCAAACAGAGATGACATTCTGCACATTATATTGTGACTGATATAACTCTGTTCTCCCCATGCTGTCCATCTCCACCACCTCTGAACTCACCCTCCATCCAGGTTGTCCCAGCATCAGTCTGGTTTCAATGCAGTCCTGCACCTAAGCTTTGCTCCAGAGGGTCTGGCAGGGAAAGAGAGTGGACCCAAAACCCTATTCATGCAGCCTGGACAAAGGAAACCCAAGTTCAGTTCACCCTAAAAATCATACAAATGTTCAACTTAAGCCACCTACCCCTGGTGAAACAGCCTGAAACTGAAGGAGACAGGAGTGCTGTCACAGCTTGTACTGCCCATGGCTCCAAGCATCATCTCACAATGCAGAGAGGCCTGAGCTTTGCCCTAGGGCACAAACCAGGCCTGAGCTTTGCCCTAGGGCACAAGTGAAGGTAATTTTGAGCATCTCCTAAAAGCCAGCCTAAGCTTTTACCTGCTGACATTGGGAGCTGAAGCTGCAGCATCAAATGAAGAGTGAGAAATCATACTGAAGGCACCTTCCCACCGTGTGCCAAACAGATTTTTCTCTGGGGTAATTTAAAACTCAAGGCTTATTATTCTTTGCTTAGGGAACCACCCCAATTAAAACAGTCTATCAATGCAAGCTATGAGCTTAAATATTTTCCATCAGGAGACATGGCATGAGTTCTTCCTTGAAAACATTGATCCCAGGGAAGCGTTCCTGGCAAGGAGAGAGCACTGCTAAGTAAAGTCGTAAAGGTGGAGAAATCCAGGGTTTGAACTCGCCTTTGCCCCTGTGTCTGCAAAACCTCTAACTGCATGCATAAGCACCTTGTTTGTGCAGGCAAATATGGGCTTAACATGCACAGCCAGGCACAATGAAGTAATTTTACAGTCACTATGTACGTTCCAACCTCTGAAAATCTGTCCTCAAACATCCTTTAGATTCCAGAGTACATCTGTCCAGAAGTCAAAGCAACTTTTGTATTTGCTCTTGTCATGAAATGCCTCCTCAGCAGAAATGATGCAGAACCATTTTTTGTCTTTCCCTTTCTATTTTGCTGGATTTGGAGAAGCTGAGAGCTGCAAATGGTGGCCACCCAGCATCTCTGAGCAGCCCTCCAGCACTGGGATGAAATGCTGCTCTAACACCATGCACACAGATGACAGATGAGTAGCTTTGAGAAGCTGACTTAAAACCTGCCTCCACAGCCTGGGGCTCTGTCTGCTGCTGGAGGCATGCAGGTATTCCAGTGGGACGTGCAGAAATGTGGGGTATCACCGGCCTGGGGTTGGCAGGTCAGGCTGAGGGCATGGGGAAGGCTTTGTCCACAGCTCATTTTTAAAACCACTTGTCATGCACAACCCTCCTTCAGCTGTCATAGTAAGTCCCCAGAGGCCATGGGAGGCCAGGGCAGCAGGTGGGTGGTTAGGTTAAACCTATACGGCATGTTTTCATAAAGGCTGTACTTCTGCCTGTTCTCTTTCCTTCCCATGAGCTTCCTCCTGCTTCCATCATCCTCCATCCTATTGCACTCACTGGAGACATTCAAGACACTACAGTATGTATTTCCTCATCTCACCTCCTACCTTCCCAACCTCTTCAAAGAGTCACAGACAAAGAATCCCAAATGCAGCTCGAGCTGCCCTTGAAGTAATGCTGCTGAGCCAAAGGCAGCAGCCTCATGGTGGAGGCTGTCAGGCAACATAAATCCAGCCAGGTCATGGTTGATGTAGTGCATCCCCAATGACTTCTGTGCAAGTCTTCAGCTTCTCTGCATGGTCTTCAACATCAAACTCACACAATATTTGTATATTCTCCCATGCTCAAAAAGAAGAGAAGGAAGAGACAGCGGATCTCGTATTGATGACCAGTTATTGACCCTGAGACACTGACATTGTCAGAGCATGTTATTCAGGATATTTGAGCTCCAGATAAGTAGCAAAAGGGATGATAATAGTCCATTCTGAATTGATGCAGTCTGTCCAGTCAATGCTAACTTAGAGCCAAATTCAATAAAGCTGTTTTCTTCAGCATGACTAAAGCTTACATCAGGCAAGGTACTAAACACTGAGGAGTAAAACACCCAGGACACAAAGGGTAGATAAATTTGACTGGCCTGAGTTGTTACTTTGAGACACTGGGTATGCTGCTCTGGATCTGGCATGGCTTCGGATCCCAGCTGAAGACTACAGTCAGACAAGGGGACAGAGTCAGGCAGCCCAGGGAAGTCCTCACCCCACTGCAGTCAGTGGCACATGTACTATTAACGCTGGTGGAGGCAGAATTTCACTCTTCCTCTATGGGTTACACAAATTATTTACAACCAGCACTGGAAACCCATCCATATAGATTTATTTTCTCAACTGCTGGAGTCAGAGCAATCCAGCTTGAAGCATCTAGATATATTTTGATCTCCAGAAAGTGCAAAACACCTCTCCTGGCACAGGGCCTTTAGCAGACCATCCTAAAATTAATACCACCCCGAAATCACTAGCCACCACGGACTGCATTTTCCATAACTCTCCTCAGATCAACAACCCAACCCTCAGCAAATGGTCCAGCTCCAGAGGAAACCAGCACATTTTTCTCCTTCCCCCGAGGATCACACAGTCCGTGTTCAGACTGCGGCTGGTGGGAGTTTTCGCGTTTAAAAATACCCGTCCCCATCCTCTCTGGCGCAGGCACGGCTTGCGCGTGATGATCATTTATTAAAGCTCCTGGCTCGGAGGCGCGTGGCTGTTCCAGGCGGGTTGGTGACGGAGGAGGTGAGCGTGTACCCACGCTGCCGTTGGAGGTGTCTGCAGAGCTGTGCCTGGCGGGTGGCCTTCCTCTCCCTCCCGAGCTCCTGTTCCTTGGAGGAACCTCGCTGGGGTCCTGTGGCTGTCCTCATGTTCTCCCTCCCAGCTGTCATCTTGTTTGCTCCTTTTATTACTGCCTCTGAGTTAATGACGAGCCCTGACGTGGTTAAACACTGACCCAGACAGGGGTACTGACTGCAGTGATATATTTTTATTATTTCTTTTGTACAGCGCTTCATTTACAGTGGTTCATATTATACCAGGAATCAGTTTTAAACACACTCCAGGGTCTCTTCTTCCTATTCAGTGCATCCTATTAATGCATCCTGAAAGGGATTCTCACATGCACACACTTGATGTGGTTGCTATTTTTTTCCTTTTCTTCCCTTTACCAATCTGCATCTCTCCATCCTGCCGGGGGATTAGGGCCATTGTTGCTATTTAAAACAGTTTCACTTTGGTCTGTGCTCTGAAGGCTGGATGCTGGCCTGTCACTTTCCCACCTGCTTGGATAGTCTCCGCTTGGGCCTGAAATCCCTCATTATGTCCTTCACTTCAATGACATGGATCTGCCGTGGAATCAGGGCCATAAATAATAGGCATCCCCTGTGGTCCTGCCTCTGTAAGTACTAAATCAGTGCAGCTTTTGAACTGATCCAGTTGGCCCACTGAAATTGAGAAATTAAGACTTTACCTCCACCAATGTACAGAGGGTGGGCTTTGTTTCCTCTCTAACTTACAGCATCAGTCCTGAACCACACGTGTACCAACAGATGCAACTCCATTGTTTGAGCCGCGTCTCCTCTTCCAGCTGCGCTCATCCTGCTGCAAGATCTGGGATGGGAACTCAGGGGTTGAGAGTTAAGACAACAGCAACCAAGGGAAAAGTTTAGGGCTTCTTCTCTATCTATATATCATATAGATATAAGATATGGGAAGGAAGACAGCTTCTGTGCAAGTTCAGCAAGTCTAAAGCTCACCAGCTGTGACTCCTCCCGCATTCAGCTCCCCCCATCCTGTGCACAGAGGAGATGCAAATAGCGGCTGCCTCATCTTTATGCCACCTGAACATTAAGATGACAAGGCAATCTCTGATTGCAAGACTAAAGCATCTCTCCATCCTTTTAGTGTTGTTGGAGCAGTTTAGGAGACAAATCTGGGTGCTTGGGTCCAGCCCATTATGTTCAATGGAGCTGCATCCATTTGTAGCCGTGCTACATTTGACTCTTGTAAAACACATAGACATGGGGAATAAATGAGTTTATATAGGTCTTGGAGTTGTACACAAATGCACAATGATCTCAGATCCATCTGCTCCCCAAGGCCAGAAAGTGAAATCTGCTTCCAATCTTATGTTTTATGCTTATTGCTGTCATGCTGTTTATACCCCTGAATGCTGCACATTCTCGTTTTGTTTAACATAAACAACAACTATGCACCGTCTGCTGAAACTTTGTCAACTGCCTCTTCCTTCTGTCTGGATAATGAAAAGACACAATCTAACAAATGCATCTTATTCTAACTGTTTGCTTCCAGACATAATACATCAAGCCTGAAGGTAAGAAGCAAGGGGAGAAAATTAGATGGATTTGGTTTCAGTAGATGTAATTCAGCTTAGCTTCATGGGAGTCAGTAGAATAACACCAAGCAAGCATGAACCAGCAACCTAAACCAGGGCTGTACCCTTTTTAGTCCCATTCCAAAGCATGCCTGTATGCCAAGCAGAGAAGCGCACTCCCAGGTTTATAACTCATGCACAGACATTGCATTCACTGGGAAAATGTTCACTTTTGAGAAGCTAAAGCAAGACCTACATGTGAAGCAATGTTCCCACATCTGCAGCATGAGACTTTACCCCGATATATATCCTGCTGTCCAATGTAGAAATACAGGATATTGTGAACCTTTAGCTATGTGATGTTGGAAGATTTGAATGCATGTGGCTTTTCTGCCCTGTGATATATCCAGTCAACACATCTGCAGTGGCCAGCACATCTGGGGAAGCTGAAGTTAGTGTTTTTCAGAGTCTCTGTTACATCCAAATATGCCATGAGCCACCCTAGAAATTTTGCTCTACCTAATTAGACTTAGCTGTGGAAATTCCTCTCTTAAAGTTAATTTTCTTCTAAATAAATGCTCTTACAACCACAGACAGGATTTGAGAAATAATGTAGAGGGAAAAAAACCTTGTCTGATCGTCATTTTCTCTTGGCCATCCAAACTGCAAGAATATCAGTCCCATCCAAACAAAATGTCATGGCTGTTCCCTCAACAAAGTGACATCCCGTTCCTCAGCTGAGGCTGCAGAGCTTTTTCATGAAGAGTAACAGCAAATACAGAGAACAAGAAAAGAGAGAAAGGAGAAGAGACATTGACAAACTGATTTTAAACTCACAATGTGAGCTACAGTTATAAAACATATGTATCATCTTAGCTTCTGTCATGCTAACTGTGCCAAATTCAGGGGGAAAAAAAATCTACTAAAAAGCTCAGCAAAGCCCCATCCAAAAATATAGAGCCTGAAAACTTTTGATTTGGCATTTTTTTCCCTTTTCATAACTCACTCAGCTGTGTAGCTGCAACAAACCTAGTCGCCTAAAATGATTTCCACCCTGCATTTCCCCAGCTTCTAATGGCTGAAATTAGGCAAAAGGACATGGATTTGTGCAGGTCTCTTCCCTTATTAACCCATACGTTCTTTTCTGCAGAACTTTCTCTGAAGCTGCTCTCTGTTGTCACAACCATCTCTTAGGTCTCAGTTTCCCCCTGCTAGAGCCTGCCAATCAAGCTCTGCTGCATTCCTGAGTCTTAGCATCTCTAGTCCAAAAATCAGAGCATCTCTGTGACCAGATATTCACCTAAAGGATTTTCAGGTGCTCCCTGGAAGTTAATCATCAGTAAAATGCACACTTCTACAGAAGCAGGCTAAGAGAAAGCAGCATAGCCAGTGCCACCTCTGTGCAGGGAATTCCTGCTCCACCAGGGCACTGCACAAACCACTGTCTTTGGCTTGCCACAGCCTCTAGGCAGATTGCAGCAGAGTTTAAAACACCCTCAATGGGTGGAAAACAAACAGGAATGAGCTATCAAAATGTTTCACAAACGCAGAAAAACTCAGGAGTGATGGGGAAAGTAACGGCAGAAAGAGTCACAGTAAAAATAATTACTGCTATTGATATCTACTAAATAATCAGTAAAACATAAAGCATTTCCACATAGCTCTTGTCTCAGCTGTTTGATCATTTCATTTCCATTTCTGAATAAAGAAAACCTTGTTTTGCTATTTCAGCTCCTGAACCAATCCAAAACATATGCAGGGATGCCACACACACAAAATAAAACTAGCACACACATCCTCCACCAGAGACAACCCAACATTTTCAAACCTAAAAAAAACCCCAAAATAAACTGTGAGTTTATCCTGAATGTGGGTGAGTTCTCATTTCACTGAGACAACTTTCTGGTGAAAATGGCTAAATAATCAGCTGGGAAACCAAAGAAATAAAGTCACTAAAAATCAGCCCACTGAAGGATTTCTGCCCCAAATTTGACATAATGCATAATTTTCCTGTGCATTTCACGGCACTAGTACATCTCTACAAGCCACACATTCAGGGCAGGTATGGACATTCCAATAATAAGGATGATCTAGGTGAAGATGTCCCTGCTCATTGCAGGGGGTTGGACTAGATGACCTTTAAAAGTCCCTTACAGCCCAAACTCTTCTATGATTCTATGAGCCGCAGGAGTAATAAAAGCAAAGAGTTTAAAAAGCCCTAGCAGGTCATCAGAGATATAAAACTCCTTGCTTGGAGGGATGGGGAATGAGAAAAAAGCAAAACAAGGATTTTGTAGAAAAGTTTCTCTGTGATTAAGTTGTTCTGTAACAGCAGGGTTTTTTTGCATCTGCCCTGGATAAGAAGAACTGGTCAGGATATGGGATGGGAATTAAGCTGGACTGGAGGACAGTCCAGCTTGATGCCTTCCACAAGAAGCATATTCATCTTAAAAGAGAAAAGAAATGCAGCATGAAGCCAGGAGCCTGACCCTCAGTCCTTCCCTTTCTATTTTCAGGTATGTGAAAGAGTGACCCTTATTTTGGCTAAAACCTGTGTTTTCTGAGACCACCTGGGAAGCTCATGGTCCCTGACACAGGACATTGGTTTGGGAGTGCAGGGACATGCTGAGGAAAGGTTTCATACAGGATGAGCTCACCAGGCTACCAAGGTTTCACAACAATCAGTGCTGTGCACGTTTGAGCCCCGTGCCCCAAATTTTGAGCTCAAAATCAGGAAACTATGAGGTCAGTTCCTGAGACAGCACCACAGGGCTGGATAAGTGGCAAGAGCTGAGGTGATATTGTCATAAAAGCTACTGCTGGGGGCTGTGTTTGCTGGCAGCAGCACAGTTGCATTGCTCATGTCTGGGAGTGTTGAGAATGAGAAATTTTCTGTAACAAAAACCCAGCCTGAGCCAAGGTGCAGAAGGAAGAGAAAGGCTGTAGGTCCAGTCTGGCAGCTGACCCACCTGGTGAAGACCTCAACTCAAAGCCAGAGGCCACAGAAGAGAGTGTGGAATGCAATTATCAGGCCCTCAAGAGACAAAAATAGAAACATTTGTGGGGATGAATGCACTAAGACAATGCAGCCATGAAATAAAAGAGCCCTGCTCGATCTTTCCCTGTTCATTACAAGGAACAAGAGGCTGAGCAAGGTGAGCAGCGAGTGTGGAGGAAGGAAGGAAATGCATTGTGGGAGCCCCATGGAGTGAGCCAGTGCAGGTTCATTACCTGGGGTGAAGCAATCGCTGGAAAGTCTCCTGTGTTTGTGGTATTTTGTCACAATGAATATTTAATTAGGCCAAGGCATGGCTGGCAGTTTGCAGACACGTTCTGCTCCAGAGCCTCCATCGAGATGGGGATGCACAAAGGAGTTTACAACCTCAGGCCACTGCTTCCACCCAGGTCACTCCTCCAGGCAGCTAAACCCTTGACCACCCCCTTAAAAACCTGACTTACAGATGATAAATACAAGCACCAAATGAGCACCCAAAAAGAGAGTTTCCTTAAGCCTAAGCCTTACCAAGACTCAGAAATACCTTTTTTATTTTGGCTGAAACAAGGTGCCCGTTATAGCTGTGGATGTATGGCTGTAATATGAAGTTGGGGAAAATGCTTGCTCTTGAAGAAAACCCTCAAGAAGCTTCATTACACTGAAAACCTCATTAGTCCTTTTGATTCCACAGTGGGAAATGTGACAACCCTGTGCAGAGCCAAGGTTAATGCTGGCCTGCACAACTAGATGTGGCTGTGGGGATCAAACATCAATACTCCCAGTAATCAGAATTCAAATCTGGCCATGGAGGCTGGTTTTGCCTCCAATACATTAATTCCACCTTTTCATATTCACCAGCCTTTTCAAATCAGGATCTTCTGAAACATGAGTGTCTCGTTGTCCCCCTGGTGTCCCGAAATACACCCAGCCCTGAACCACCCAGCACTGGCAAGAGCAAACAGCACATGTCTGCAGCCAGCAAAATGGCATCTGACAGCACCAAGGAAGCTGAATCCTCTGCCAAGGGAAGCTGCCAGCCCAGGGATGGTGGACTTCAAGACTCTGATGGGACATGAGCATTGTCCAGGTTTCCTGAGAAACTTACTCATGGCAAACACAGCAGTGCAGGATAAATAACTTTACTCTCAAGGGATCAATACCTTCAGAGCAGCTCCCAGAGAGGGGTAAATTTCAGGCTGCCCTTTTGCTTTATCTTATCACATTTTGGGTGTTAGAGGTGAAGAGAAGTATCTCCTTCAAGGAAAAAAATATATTAAAAATAGTCCTGATGTCGTTCTCTTGGGCTTACATCTTTCCTGTGAGCACATATACCTCAATCATTCTGTCATTTTCATTGATCCCAATGAAACGACAAATTAAAAACTGATGATTAATTCACAGGCTCATTCAGTCCCCCTCCCACAGAGAAACATTTGCTTATTTATTTAAATATTCCCTTTTTTTTGGCTCCATCCTCCAACATGCTGGAACATCCTCCAACATCCTCCAACACCCCAGAAGTTTAAAAAATCCCTCCAAAATCTGGGGATGTTTTTTTAATCACTTTGAATTACCTGGACTGCTTCAGATCCTGCTGGAGGCCTCCCCTCAAACCACCCCATGATCACCATCACAGTGAGTTTCTACTTTTCCAAACACTCAGCCCCATGATGCCCCTTCATGCCAGTTTGGCTTAGTTTTGAACTCACAGCAGGTCTCTGAAGGACAAAATTAACCTTAAGACCCTTTAACACAGGTTTTCCTGTTACAGCTCATTGAGATTTAACTTATTTTTCTGTGGATAAGCCATTGGCTTGCAACCACCTTGTGCAAAACATCTTCCCTGCAGCATTAGATCTGGCAGAGAGATGTCTTGAAAACTGCCTTTGCCCCAAACAATCAGCAGGGGAAGAGAGCTCAGCCTAGCTGGGGCTTCAACAGATGCATGGATGTGCAACCACATTGAAACAACTTCCATAAATGTTTGCAGCGAGTGTGGATCCTGACAACAGCTCATGCTTCAAAATGTCTTGCTACCTGTAGGTTAGCTGCTTCCCAAGTCTTCCCTTGGCCAGCAAGGAGGAAAAAGGATGAAGTGGGGAAAATTCCCCACTTGTTTTGCCTTGGAGGCTGCATCTGCTTTTGCACAGCCTCTCACATGCTCCAACACTGTCAAAATGCTGTCTGAGCTCTTCCACCAATACTTCATCTGTCATCAGCTGGACTAACAAAGAGCATCTTCCCTCCCACCTCAGACCCAAATCTCTGCTTGTCCCTCTGTTTTTCCATGGGTTTTCCAGGCAGAAGACATGGGGTGCGTTACAGATCCCAGAGCTGCAGCAGGAGGTGGTCAAATAAATGAGACAAAGTCACAGAAAAAGTTGGAAGAAGAGCAGCAAAGAGAGGCCATGGTCCACCTGAGGCCTCCCAGCCCTGTGCATTAACCACAGTAAGCCTTCCACTTACATCTTGTTTTATCTTCTAAATGCTGGAGGCTGTTTAGTGTCTTTTTTTTTTTCACTTTTTTTATTTTCTGTTCAAATATTTTACTGGCTACACTGAAAAGAGAGCTACAAACAGTAGGGGAGAATCTCTCATGGCCAGAATACAATGAAGTGCATAAGTGAGGGGGATTGCTCCTTACAATGCTTGAATCAAAGATAAACATGAAAAGAGCTACCTCCTTAGAGCAAAAAACAGAGCAAGACACCATTCCCAAGGGGAGCAGTGATGTCTTTAAAAAATAAATCAGCCACCTTAGAGGTCAGAGCAATATGGGGAAGAATATTTTTTCATCCAACGTCTCACCAGAATTTCAAATCCAGGTAATTTGCTGGCAAACAGCATTTGAGAAAAACATTGGGGTGTAGGACTCACCGCAGAAAAAGTCTCTCTTCCAAGGACCCCAAACATTCCACAGTCCTTAGGCAAGGAAACTTCACAACACCCCTAACTACTGTCTGCAAAACTCTTGCTCTTAAAATGATGTCATGCAGGTTTTGGGCTGAGAGACAAACAAGACAACCACTGGCACAGTGTGCTCCTCAGCCCCCGTTTTCCAGCCCAGGGCTGCCTTCCCTCTGGAACTCTTTGGGGCCACTGTGGCATCCAGCCCTGGCTGTATCCCAGAGAAGAGAGCAGACTCTTTCCCAAAAGCAAGGTACATCTGCCTTGGGTGCTTCCTGGCAGACCTCTGGAGGGCACAGACATACCCTAAATCCATAAAAAATCCAATTTTATGAAATTAAGAGCCACAGAGACAAGGACAGGCACTCTTAAATCACTAAGGCCAAAGGTAAAGCTCCCTTGATGCCCTCAAAGGGACCCCACTGTCCCATGTGGATGCTGCCAAAGCCTCCACAGCAGCATTGTGAGGCATCAGACTGAGTCTCAGTCCACTTCTACAAGCCCCACAAGCCCCCTCAACTGGGATCTGCATCAGCAGCCACAGACCCCAGGGTCAGCAACACAAAAGTCACCCTTTAGCCCTTGGGTTGGGGTGAATCCATTCCTGGAGAGCATGGAGGGCTTCAGGAGGGGACTGCAGACCACGATCAGAGATGCAAGAGGCTGAGATCATTGCTCTACTTGGATTTTCCAGCCAAGTTATCCAAGTGGTGAGGCACTGGCATGAGGAAAAAAGAAAAGTAAGCTTGAGGTGTCTTCAAAATAAATCCCCTCTTCTTCTGCCCACCTGCAGAAAAGGAGCAGCATGTCTCACATGACTCTATCTGATAAATTCATGCAACACCCCAAAATATGGGAGCTTTTACTTGGTCATGGGGTAAAAGAAAAAGCATCATAATAAGGGTTAAACCCCAAGCTGAGATGGAATGGTATCACATGAAAACCAGAACAGTGTGCTGAAAGCTTCAGGATACTTTTGGAGCCCACCTTGTTCAATTGCTGCACAGAGAAGATGGAGGGATAAATATTTACTGCCCTTTGATAAAAGCTTCCCATCGCTGCCTGGTCCTGTTCACCATATCAGGACTCTGCTACCATCAGTTGCAGATGTCAAATTTTTTGACACTTACATGCAGTGCAACTGCCCTCCAGCAGGCTCTAAGCACATGGGTTCTGCTGCTGTTTTCAATAATTTTATTTTGATGGGGGAATTAGCATGGCAGAGGAGAGGCATTGACAGACTGCCCAGGACAGACACTGGGGTGTGCTCAGCTGCTACAGGCATAGCCCAGGCAGCTGAGAAGCTCTTGCTGAAGAAAAGGATGTTTGGGGGGGAAAAAAACCCAAAAAACCCACCAAAAAACGACCAGAGAGGAAGGAAGCATGAGAAATAAAATGAGCATGCATAGAAGGACTGAAACAAAACAGAGCTCCTTCCAATGGTATTCCCCTAGCACCCAGAGGCAGCCACAATTGAGGGGAAATTGGGTGGTGGTGTCTTTCAGTGATTTATCCTTTGAGGGAGAAAATCAAATTGATGTATTTCCCAGGGAAAGGAGAAGTCTACCATCAACACCAGAGGAATTTGATCGTAGGAGGGATAAGAGAAGAAAACTCTTTTATTTTTTTACTTTATTTGAGGGAATGTTTTTCCCTGAAAAAGGAAGGGAGATTGTGTTGTTAAGTTACACCAATGTTCTCCTGGGGTCCAGTAAAAGCCTTCTGCTGGCACCCATGACCTGAGTATGGGTCATTTGTGATGTATCACAGCCCAGGAGAGCTCCCCTGGCTGGGTACAGGCCAGACATATTTGAGTGCCTCATGGGACCCTTGTGCTTTACATTTTGAGCCTGAGGAGGCTCAGCCTGTGCGATTACTGTGCAGAGGTTTCTTTGGACAATTTGTTGTCTTTATGTGGAAATGGAAACTTTATGTCTTGCTTCCAGAGCCGGAGCAGCCTTCACTCTTTGACACATCCCTGGTTGCCTTGGCACTTTTCTCAGAGCTCTGTCCTTGTGTGTGCTACAAATTACTGCTTATATTTCTTCTGATTTGTGTTGGACAAGGTGAGGAACACTCAGATTTCACCAAGGTGTGTAACATACCAGGGTTAGCGCAAGAAAACTCTGCTTTAGACAACAGCAAGAAAACATCTCTATTTTATTTTCACCTGCCTCCAATTGCAGCTTCTCAAACACAAGGCAGAAAGCAAGAGGCCTCTAGCAGAGGCTGGCCTGCCTCAAAAACAACTCAATTTCTACCAGCAGTGGAAAGCTGCTTCTGAACCTTGTTTTTCCAATACAGAGAAGTAACACTGAAAGCTGAACCACCACTGAAATATGGTAAAAGGGATAAGGTCCAACATGTGCTCAAGAAGGTGTAAAAGAGTGTTCAGGCCCCAATATCACTGGACATTGAGTCTGTGTGATTGGCTGCAAAGATAATTTAGCCAAACCACCAGGCCACCTCTTCTGCCATGCTTCTTTACCCTCAAGAAATATAGAAAGAAAAAGCAGTTTAAGCATATTTATGGCAAATTCATGGCTCTCATTAGATTTTCAGTAGCTCAACAGGCCAAACATGGACAATTCATACCCTGTGGCTGAAATAGAAAGCTGCTGCAGGTCAGGCTGGCTTCTCATGGAAGAGCTCTGCTGAGTTTGGTTTCGAAAAGAATTAAATTGCCTTTGTGCACGTTCCATGTGGCTACACTCTGCTGGGGTGGAGGGAGACACTGGGCCAGAAGTTTTCATATTCTGCCTTGAAATTCAATTTTGCTTAAATGGGTCCATTTTAGAGGCAACCTGGGACTGAGTGCATGTCAGAGGCACATTTTTAGCAATGTCATCATTCGCAAAGAGCACTGGGGAGGCTCAGCCACAAAACACACATTCACCCAATGACAAGGATGCCCAACACTAAAAGCAAAGCAGCTCCCAAAAGGCACCAAGTGCCTTTGCCTGAGGCCACCCATTTGGGCTGCTGCAGGCATCCAGGTTCCCAAACAAGCACGGGGCTGAGGGAGCAGAAGGGATTTTGCATGGTTCATGTGTCAGCCACGGCTCGGAAAGGTCAATCAGTTTTTCAGTGGGAATCAAAGGAGAGAGAAAACTGCAGCTGATTAGGGGGAAGGGGGGGAAGGGGAGAAGGAATCTGCGGCCGTGCCAAAACCTTTGTAAACAAACTTCGCTGCAATGTTGCAGATGAAAGAGCAACGCCTGGCGAGCGGGATCCAGCTCCCAGGCATAAATCAGGAGCCGCTCCAGCAAAATCAAGGAAGTCACGCTGGCACAAGCAGGAGAAGAATCACCCCCTCCTGCTGCTGAACAATAGCCCTGGTCCCCCAAACACGATTCCCCCCTCCCACATGGGAGCAGAGCTCTTGGGTGGCAGCACGGCCGAGCGCCTGCGGTGTCGGAGCAGTCAAGGCCCCAAATGCCAGCCCGGGTTTGGGAAGCCAGGTTGCATCCATGCAGCAGCAGCCAGTTCAGGAGGAAGGGGCAGTGAATTCACCTCCAGCTTCTGGATTTCCTTTGTTCCTCCTCTCAAACAAATCCCCTGCACGCACAGGGATAGGGGAGACAGGGAAAGGGCGGTCGTCCCGAAAGGAGATGAGCAGCAGCACAGACTGCGGCTCGCTGACAGCACGCTGAGCCGCAAGCCACTTTTTACACCCTTTTCAATAAATATTAGCTGGAGGGGGCTCTGCTTTTCCCACTCTCCTGCCAGCATGGCCTCTTATTGTTTACTCTCCCCCAGCAGTCCAGGCGTTCTTGTTAATGTGCTGTGATTGAGTACTTGGGAGAGGATGGGGTTTGGAGTTCGCTCCCGGCTCCCTTTGGAGAGCTGTTTACTCTTTCGTGGTGCCCATGGCCCGCTGAAGACAGCGCTCCTTCCCTCACCCCTGCTGCGTCCATCTGCTTTGTCTGCCTGTTTTCCTGCTGCCACCGGCAGGCAGCTGGCCTGCGCATTTCAGCTGGCTGTTCCTAAACCCCTGGAGGAAAAAATAAAATTAACCCCGTAAAGAAGGAGGCTGGGAAGGATGGGGAGGAAGGAGAGAGAGGAGCAGCTCTGCTGCCCAACACTGCTCCCCTTCCACAGCTGCCTGCAAGGACTGGTGCCAGCACAGGGCTGAGCCTCAGCTGACACCAGGACGCTGCTGGCACCAGGTGAGGATTTGGCTGGGGTTTTTTGTCTTGTTTTGCATTTTCTACCTCCAGCAGGCAGCATGCAAGCACAGGGTTTTAGCTCTTTGTGGGTCCTGACACCGCTGGCTCACAGCAAAGGGTTTCAGACTCCATTTCTCCGGGTCTTGCTGTCGTGCTGTGGGTCTCTGCTGATTCCCCGGCTGAAGACAGCCCTCAGCCACACCTGACAGCCCAAGTCACCAGCAGGCACATTCCCCATCCTTCCCCCACAGGAGCTCAAAACAAGAACATGACAATTAGACACCATGGGGCCAGGGCTGCTCCCACCTATTGTCACCTCCACTGTGCTTCTGTCAATGCCCTAGCAAAATCCTTCACATTGGTGCAGCCAGTAGGAACTCACATTTGGTATCAGGGACACCAAAGATTTTCCAGGACAGCTGTGACCAGAGTCAGTCAGTACAAGCCATGGGATGGCAGTCTGTGAGAACAGAGATATCCTGATTGATGCCTTTTTGAAGCCTGTTTCTGCACCCCCATGGAAACCAGGCCCTTGGAGTTCAAGTGAGGACCAGGATGTCTCTATAGTTTGCAGCATCACTGGACACACCAGGGCTCCCCAGTCCCTCAAGGACTGTGCTCTGCCAGCAGCCTCAGAGGTTGCCCTCTGACCCATGGGGACATTTTGTGGCAGAGCCAAAGATCACGTGGAGTCACTGACTACATGCTGACCCTGCAGGGAAGGTAGGAGACATCTGGCATAAAGATGGAGAAGTGCCTGGAGAGCCCAGTGAGGGTCCTGACATTTGGGTACCATGAGGGGCCAGGCTTTCAGTTTGTCTTTCATCAGACCCCCTGCTACCAGAGTATCCAAACCCTTTGGTCTATCCCAAAACCCTCTCAAACACAGCTCATTTCTGCACAGTCTGACCTGATCTGGGAAGTATTTAACCACTAAAAGGTAGAACTGATAAGTGAGCTAACATGATAAACTACTGGGTGCCCACAGGCAGACGCAAATACATACCTGTGTCCACGCTCCCACCAGGCAAACACAGCCACTCTGGGCATAAATACACATGTGACAGATACAGAAATCCCCACAGCACTCTCCAGCTGAGGGTACTCACACAGAGCTTTCCCCACATCTCCCTCTTCAAGCTCTGAGTGGCAACTGGGGTCATTCCTGGCTTGCATTTGACCACCCTCAGCTCTGCAGATGTAGATGAGGTCTGCTCCTCTTTGCACACAACACTCCCAGCTGACAGGAAAAGCAAGTGGAACCAGAAGTTAGCTACAGTTGTCAAGCCAATATTATATGCTGGGGAAACCAGCAGAAGTTGCAAATCTCCAGGGTAAACTGTAAGCCCTCTTGCACACAGACTCCTATGGATAAGTAGGTATCCAGGATCTAGCATCCCCCAGGGACCTCAGCTACTAAGTCTGCTCCCTGGGGAGCCTTCAAAGCATGTTTTCTTCTCCTTCACACCCTAAACCTGTGGGAGGCAGCAGTTTTAGTCCCTGCTCAGCCACACTTCTGCTGCTCCAGGAGCCAGCCCTGGCAGGGGCTGTGCTTGGCACAGGTAAAGCAGATGCCAGGTGCACATCAGTGGGGAGCTGCACCTCAGGATCTCACATGTGCTCACTGGAGCTGCAACCAAAACCCTCTGCAAGACATGCCCTCCCACTCCCCACCCATCTCTGCAGCAGCAGCTGGGAGAGCAAAGCTGCATCGCCTGTCTGGCACGTTTGCCCTCATATCCCTCTCTCCAGGTGTGCACAGGTTTTTTAACATTAAAGAGAGAGGCTCCAGTGCCTCCAATAGAAAATAGATACCCCTCATTGTTTGAGACTATAGTCATAAAAGTCCAAGTCTCTGTAAATAATAATTTCATGGATGTTCTGCTGTTGGTCTGGGTCCATTAGAGACACTTCTTTTTCTTGCCTTCATTTCCTCTCTGTTCTTCCAAGTAATAGGCTTTGCTGGTGCTGATTCCATGCTGCTGCCCCTTGAAAATAGATGTAGATGAGAGAGGATGAAGATGTTCACTCTCCAAAGCCTCTGACTGTACAGCAAGGAGAGAAAATGCCACCTGCTACCTGATAGGGACTAATTTCCTACTAGGAAAAATGGTTGCTAAACATCTGGCCTGACAGCTGACTTCCAGTAGAGCTGTAGGAGGCAGCAGAATATGCTGGACTGGAGAGCCTGGCCACAGTTCAGCAGTACCAGCCTGCCCATGGCGATAGCAACAACAACAAAAAACTGATTTATCTTAAGCCTCTGGTTACCAGAATCCTCTGCAAATAACATGCAGGGAGCACAACAGTGCCTGTATGTAGAGGAACACAGCACCACAATGAGGATTTTATGCAAGTCAGGGCCTCAAGCAGATCTGATGGAGTTTAGCCCCATCCCACTACCAGGTGCAGGTGGCTGGATCTTCCAATATTACCCCATAGCTAACACAGTAATTGCCACTCATACCCTGACTGCAGTGCAGTAACTCCTGACCTGAGGAAAAGGTGCCCTGAATGTTCCTTTTTCTCTCCAGAGCCTTTCGAGTGCTAACAAGTTAGCAGTGTTACTGGTTTCCTTCCAGGATGGGATTTGGGGTTCTAATTTCACCCCAAACTCTATTCAGGCTGTTTCTGGTAGCCCTGCCCAGTCATCTGATCCCAAATACCAAAGGGCACCCAAGCAGGCCAGGATCTGTGAGCTGTGATAGTGAAATAACTTAGAAAGAAAACACTCCTTTTGCATTCTGGGGAGTCCACCACATTTCCAAAAGTGAGTCCAAAACTTAGCTATGGGATCTTTCACACAAGGGTGCTGGAAGTGGACCTAGATGCTAGAATTCTTCCTTCCTGGAGGAAAGGAGAGAAACTTCAGTTTTGAAATGGTGTGGAAATGTCCAGGGAGGAGAAACACCAGCAGTGAAGGGAAAGCCTCAGGGTAGAGCTGTTGTGCAGGGCAGTCTGTATTTTGCAACGTGGCTTCATGCTGAGAAATGAATTATCTTGAAGTGTGAATCATTTCTGTTGAGCAGTGTGTTGTGAGGAGATACTTTAGGAGAGAGGGAAGATAAAGAAGCCCTGTGCATGACAGCAGGAGGACATCTTGGGGCTCAGCCTCCTGCTTTTGCTTCTTCTTCTAAGGCACACATCAGAACAAGAGACATAAACTCCATCCCAACTGCAGAGACTGATCTGATTTTGCTCATTTCTTTGGTAGTTGGGTGAAACTGAATGAGCTTTTTTAGCAGTTTGACAACAGAGACTTGGCATTGTCATCATGAAGCATGAGAAAAACCATGAGCCAGGTTTGGAAATTGTGAGATTGGCTTGAAAAGCAGAAGATCTTTTATTATTATTATTTTTGCATCTGTTTAGAAACAATGCACATTCTTTTTCTTCAGCTACAGTTCACTGAAATGTCAGGGTCTGGCTTTTAAGGAAATCTATCTTTTTCAGCCAGAAGGAATAAGAACATTTTTTTCCTCATTAGTGATTGTTGTGCAGTTGTATGACACTGAACTCCAGGCTTTGGGGTGGGGGTAGAAAGCTCCCAGCACCTTTCACAGGGCTTGCTGTCAAATTAATCAGTGAATTGGCTGGTCATTGACATGCATATAAATGCAGGCCTGACTCGTGCTCCCACCGTGCATGTCCACTCCTAGAGTTCACCTCCCGTGCTGCACAACTACATGAGCCAAAAGCAGCCCTTCAGCTGCCAGAACAAGAGACAGCAGATGTAAAAAATTGGGGTCTGCCTTCTCATTGGTCTTCAGCTCTCACTAAGAAAAGTTATCCCCCTGCCCACTCCAAATTTCTAAGGTTTGACTTGAGCCTTTGGGCATAAGCACACAGCCAGGGTGGTCAAGTGTCAAACACTAGGTGGTAAAAACTTTCTGCTTTGAGATAAGTCCTCATGATGAAATGTAAAGAATTAACCCCAAACATTTTTCTGCATGACGAAAGCCTATCCCCTGATGCCTCCTCCTGCATGTCTGGTGCAAGCAAGACTGGAATCAGGCCATTTATCAAAGAAATGGGCAGTTTCCCTCCAGTAGTGCAGTGGAAAAAAGGCCATCAGTTTGCATTAAAAAGAAACCACAAACTTGGTACAAAGCACTCAGCCATGGAAACGTGCTTATGTGGCTCCCAGGATCCCTTTCTCTCCGTCAGAATTCACATGAAAAGCCCTGTCGCTGCTTTCCGTGTCAGCATTAACTCTTCCAAAATGGTTGGCATCAAAGGTAGCAAACACTCCCTGCTGACAAAAGCCCCCCTCCGCCTGCCTGCAGCAGCCCCCCGCCCGCCGCCGCCCCACTCCCCAGCGCTGACAGGTCCCATTGTGCCGCTGTCCCGCAGCAGCTGCACAGGGAACAAAGACATCAAGGCACAGGGGCCTGGGCTTGTTGGAGTTGTGGGAGGAAACACAAGCAAAGGAGAAAAGTGAGGCTGAAGGGAAGGGATCAACAGTTGGTGACTTACCAGCACGCTCGGAACACGTGAGAAGCAGCTAAAACCTAAAGGTTTTCTGCAAATGTACCTGCACAGGCATTTCTGCCTCTGATTATCCACTGCTCCGGCTTCCAACAGCACCAGAATCACTCAGCTAATTGCACTGTAAAGGTAACGGCCTATGAAATTTTTAATGGAGCAAATTGCACTCATAATTTTTTTTTCCCTCTGTGGTTCAATATACTTCAATATCTTTTCTCTCTTCTAGCATTTGATTCAGGATGACAGTGGATTTATACATTGCCATTCTCCTCGCCATAAAGGCTGAAAGTACCTGTAAGACAGGTCCTTTTTCCAGCTTTTTCCAGTTGGATCCAGGCAGCTGAGGGCCACAGCTGGATGATCAAATGTTCTGAGGAACATTTGAAAACATGTCCTCACCGCCAAATCACCAGTAGATGCATGGAGTAATCAACAGTAACAGAGCTTGGGCATCCCTCTGCTGTGGCATAGCACAGGGTGAGGACAAAATGCAGTGACCCTTGCTCAGGAATGCATGGCTGCTGAGCTTCTACTGCTCCTCCAGGGAAAACAGAACTGGAAAAAGGAAAGGGAGAAAATATTAGAAGAGTTAATGCCAGGGATGGAAGTAAAGCAGTATTTAAAGCAGGATGAGGGTAAATTCTAAAGGTATGTGGACCACTGTGATAGGATGCAGTAATAAGAGTACCAGTGGGGGCCAAACTCAAGGGAAGACTACAACACCTTTCTGCAGGGCATTTAGGTCCAAAACTGCCATATCTCACATCCTCTGCCAGCCCCCAAAGCTGACAACAGCCATTGGCTGGTGGGTGGCTGCACCTCTCGAGCAGAAATGAATCCTCCTGTGCTGATGCTGATGTCCAAGAGAGCACGAGACGTCCAGCTACAATCAGATCCTACTGACCCATTTTACCCACCCTTATCCTCAATCCCATGAAGTGCCACCTTCATGGGATCAAGGATATCAGCATCCATCTTCTTTCTGGGTTCACCACTCATCCAGGATCCAGGTATCCCATTGCCTGAGTTGCCTGAGGGACACACTTGGGATTCATTGCTTGCCTAGTGACAAAAACTCCTGCACAAATCACAACCCTCAGGATCACACGAGTACACAAACATGGCTGAAGGAAGAGAAGAAGGAAAGGAATAATGTGATGTGTTGGAGCTCTGCATATGGAGCAGGGGGAGCCAAGAAACTCAGGGATCCACAGATGTTTTTCATAAGACATCAAAATGAAACATCCTCTCAGCTGTTTCATATCAATATTGTGAAATTCCTTTTCCCTCGGAGATAACAAAATGGTCCATTTTCCACACTGCCTCAAAAAATTCCTGGGTGAAAAATTCCAGCACCAATCAGTCCTAAATATTAGCAGACAGGCTGGGAATCATCTACAGACCACAGTCCACTGGGCTAAATCCTCCTAGAAGAGATGGAATCCCCTTAGTGGACTATATCACATGAGAAAAAGAACACAGAGAAAGAACAAGCAGAAGAAATGGAGGAAGAAGCCCACTCCCCAGAATTAACAAACACCCTAAGGTGCCATAAATAACTTGGTGTCCTGACTGAGCCCACCCTAAAAGTGATCACCCATGGTCTGCACTGAGCAGATCATCATCAGATGAACAACCAGTGCTGCATAGATGCCACCCCCTCTTACATCTGCAGAAAGTGTCAATTTTAACAGTGCTAGTGGGAAGCTTTGCTTAGCATTGCTAACTCACACAAACATACACAAAATTCAGATGTATCCTAATAGACAGCTCTGACCCATGACATTCCTGCAGGTCAAAATTAAAATAAAAGGCAGAGACTCGGCATGCACCTCTGGTTAGACTGCTGGCTTGCTCAAAGCAGAGGCTGCCTGCAGTTAATCAGCCTTCTTTCTCCACTAACTGTCACTGCAAACAAAGGAATTAGCAGAAGGTCTGTAGGGAGCATTGAGATAATTTGGCTGGCTGAAGAAAATAGAAGGAAAAGAGAAAGAAAAGCAAAACGAAATTACTGAGAAATTTACTTGCACTGACCTCTCCATAAATATTTAGATATAATCATCATTACCTTGGAGTAAATTAAGTTATAAACAGTCTCCACAATTGCCCATGATGAATGCATATCGGCATCAGAGAGCACTTTATTGCAAGTTAATGTGGAAACAGAACACCTCAATCAATCAGGATGCAGAAGAGCTGTCTGATCATATCAGCCCATCTCAACCTATTCATACAGGACACCGTACACTCTCTCACCCACACACGTCCACCCCCCCCATTCTTATTATATTAACAAATACATATGGAGCCCCAGAAGATGGTAGGATGCATGTCTGTGGAGCTGGAATAACGAGGGATGTACAGTACGTGCACTCAGTGGTGGTGGTGTAATTTATATCACAGTAACATCCACGGTGACTGAGGATACGGCCCCCCTGTGCTGAGCTCTGTGTACAAACACAGCCAAAAGCCATCTGGGTAGGATTCATCTGACTAGACACAGATATCCTCAACAGGGATGTTGAGCTAATCACCGTCAGCTCCTTTCACAGCCAGCCGAGGGAAATCGGCACTTCCCGAGCACAACTTTCCAGACCTATTTTAGACATCCAATTTCAGAAGAGATGAATCATGCCCTGGACTCCTTCGGCTGCCTTGGCTCCGTCCCCACAGAGCCTTTGGGAGCCCCGGGTGACTGCTGCTGAAGTCAGCACCGACACTGCGGATGCCAGTTTGATGAGACGAGTCCCATCCGCTCCCACCGAGAGACTTGAGGGCTTAGGAAAAGCAGACAAACACATGGCAGGCGAAACGGAATCACATCTGAGCTACGTTTTTGGATGTGAAAGCATGTAGCCTCCCTGGGCTGATGACTTCTCTGGCTTTAGAGCTGGGCTGCTAAAGAGCAGAGCAGAAGGGGGAGCGTGTTGCAGAGGCCTGTGCTGCTCACACCTCGCCTGCCCCTTCACTTTCAGTGTGAGAGCTGAGAGATGACAGTCCCTGAGCTGTGCCTTCCCTTCAAGCCACAGAGACTCATTCCCTGGCCCTGTTTGACCCTTCCTCTCCAGCTCCTGCCCACACCAAGCTGGGGCAGTTGTGAGTGCAGAGAACATTATCCAGTGAGCTCTGCCACAGCACTGCCAAACAAGGACAGGTTTTAGGAATTGGCATCTTCATGTCCCCTCCCCATGACACATTCTATTGCCATCTCCCAACACTCCAAAACCCACATGTGCCACACACACAAGAATAACAAGGGGTTTTCATCCTGCAAAGAAGAAAGGGAGTTGGTCTAATGAGACAACTAATGATGAAAGCATTTCTCAGGAGAGGAGAATGATTAGAGATTATTAAGGCTCACAATTTCAGCAGGGTCTTTCAAGAGAACAAAGACTTTAACTGGAGGGTACATGTGTCTAAACCTCTTGAGAAAGTCACTGAAATAGGTCCTAACACTGTAAAGTGCTGGATTTAGGTCAATTCAAGACATCAGTGCACCATTCTGTGCCAGTGATCTTAGGAAAAACTGGCTTCATTCTGTTTTCACTTCAGGGTTTTCTCTTATGAGGAAAACTTTCTTATGCATTTTCCAACATGAACTGGGATGTCCAGTTCACAGTGATGCTCAGCTTTTATCTGCCTTTACAGATAAAAGCTGCTTTACAAAACAACAACAACAATAGTCAGCTCAACAGGTGAAAAGTGCCAGACAGAGAAAATAATTAAAATGCAAACCAAGTGGGCTGAGAAGGTATTTATAGCAAGAGGTGAAAGTGAGACAACATAGCACTGACTGTCTCTATGCTGTTACAAGGTGAAATAAAAATAAATAAAAATATTTCTCTCCTTAACCTCCTTGTTTATAGCCTAAATAGAGTAAAGTAAATGTTGGTCTGTAGCTGCCTCGTTCCCTACGCTGTGTGACCTTTCAAAAAGAGGTACCACAGATGCCTTTGCTGCTTTTGCACTAGCCCAGCCAGATTCTTCCTGGGACAAGACCCCTTCTTCTGTCAGTGCCTTCCCTCAGTGCTACAACACTGACCCTTAATCCGATAATTACCCGGCCCAGTAAATTATTGCAATTAAGCCCAGCTCCCAGCTGCAGCCTCCCGGCAGGGCTCCCAGCACAGGCCAGCAGAGTGGCCAAGCCCATTTTGCCAAACAGCATCTCATCCCTACTGAGACTTAGTCTGAAGGGAGAGAAGGAAATTGCTGAATCTTTCAGTGCAAGGCCAAGATTTCTATAGATACCAAAATCTATTGATGGGCTCAGATCAAGGGCTTTTTAATTGGGTGAAAAACATTAACTAGTAAATTTACTGACTTCTAAACACAGCAAGACCTAGGGCTTCAGATTGCCATTGTGCAAGGACAAAGCAGCTTTCAAGGTCTGGAGAGCTTTTTCCCTTTTCTGCCCTACCCTCAAACACCAAAAATGATCTCAGTTAATTGTGGAGATAGTTGGATTATTGGATGGTGCAGTGGCAGTCAGACACGGCTTCTCTTTATCTGAGAGAAGCATTCAAAGGAGTCATCAGGGATGATTATCTCTGAAAGGTGAAGAGGTCTGAAAAAAATACAAGGTGTTGCTAGAAAACAGAAAGATCAAAGTTGAAAGCATTTGGATGGATAAAGTGGTTGCAAAGATTATTACTTCTTAATATATAAATTACTCAAATCATTCTCATTTATCTGCCTTCATGACCATATGAAAGAGGAGACCAAAGGCTTAGGTCCCAAGACGTTAAATCCTGAAAAATCCACCCATGTTTTAAATAGCAATACATGAAGCACTTTTCCTGGAAAAACTGTCTGCAGACCAGCAGCAAAGGCTTTAAAACATGTTTGTTGTGGAATCAGAAAAAGAAGAGATCAAACTGCAGCAGCTCAGCAGAGAAGGATTGCTGGAAAAGCAGAAACTAAAAATGTAATAACAGGAAGATGAAGACAAGAGGAAACAGCTCACCAAAGGGAATGGCTTTGCCAGGGAAAGGCAGCAGAGTTTATGGCCCTGCTCTTTATTAGCTGAGGAAGTCAACGCACACTTCTGGGGAAAAAAAAATAGGAAAGGAAATAAAAAGGAGTTCAAGATTATTTTGATGGCTTGAGGCCAGATTCATAGCAGACCTGAGTTGTGTCTGGGGATCTCTCCTCTATTTCTAACGTTCCCTGCTGTTTTCCCATGAAGTGATGGCTGGGATGCTTGCGAGCACTGTGTTTATGGTGTGCCACTCTACATCCTTTCCTGTGCACCTGCCATCCTGTCAGCCCACAAGATCTATCCAGCAGCACTCAGCAAATGTCCAAACCATCCTTCACTTTCACAGTTCCTAGCCCACTTTCCAGAGATGTGGGCAGCCCTTTCCCCAGCTGGTCATTGACACACCATGGCCACATTTGCCTGCCCAGAGACAACACTTTGGCCAAATTGTGGTGTCTTTGTGGAGCAGGGACAGTGACCTTAGAAGCCAGCTGCAATTTTTGACCATAAGTGCAAAACATTAGAAGGCTGGGAATGTGCAAGGAGCCCAGGGAGGAAGAAGAGGGTCTTCAGCCACAATGTCACACATGTACACTACCCAGACAGCTCCTTTCCTGGGAGCAGCAGGATGACATTTTGGAGAGGTTTTAGCACCCACAAATTACCCACCATCCATAGGCAGCTTTTGGACAAGTGCAGTGACATCCTGCTTACCCAGTTTTCCCACATCTGATCAGGAGAAGCCAGAATATCTTGACATGAAATTTGTGCAGGGATGTAGATGGGTGGGAGCTATGTTTCTAACTGTGTTAGGATCTAACAGAATGGCAGCCTGAGAAACTTTAATGGCCTCAGACGGGGAGAAAAACTTTGCATTTCACTTGGTAGAGCAGTGACATGGCACGGCACTTAGAGACTGCACACGTTTGCATATTTCTTTGCATGGCTACAACACATTATGCCCCTGGCGCCTGCAAGGTCAGCCTTTACAGAGCACAGTGAACAAGGTGACAGTCCCACAGTGATACCTGTCCTACATGTAGTGCTTGCAGCCATCAATTTTGCCTTGGCAAAGTGAAGCCCAAGGTGAGTCAAGATACCTCCTAAGTTAGGGAGAATTTTCAGCCTCTTATGGCAGGGTGGCACATCACTAAGACACACAGACGTTGTTTTTATTTAAGTCCTTCTTAATGGGGTTTATTGTGCTGTCCAGAAGGATGGACCCTGGTGCAGCAAAAGGTTCTGCTGGCCTGTTTAACATAACCTGGAGTTTAAACAGAGAGGCAGCATTTCCTGCATCAGCTCACTGCTTCAAATCTCACCTGGATCCTGCATCATGTATGAGACATCTGCGCTGCACGCCGGTGGAACAAATCTGTCAGCAGAACAAACGTGCAGGGACAAATCTATCCCTGTTCCAACAGCAACAGTGTTAACCCAGGGGACCCTTTTTGACCTGCCAGAGTCAAATGGGACTCAGAGCAAGCAGGTCCCTATATGCATCTTGGAAGACAAGTGAATGACTGAAATAGCATTAGAGGAAGCAGGAGTGCCTGTTCACTGTGCTGAGATGCTTGGCCGTGGCAGTCACACTGCATTTGGATTCAAATTACCACCAATCAGTTATGCCCTGTACAAATCCATCCCTTAGCTAAAAAAAAAGCCAAAAAAAAAACCAGCAAAAACAAACCTTCTTAAAACCTATCTTGTGTTATGCCTTCAGGGCAAATTTGCTTTTATGAGCATGAATAATTCATGCATGTTCATTTATTATTAATTAATATTCCATGAACATGCATGGTTTATTCACCCAAACAAAGCACTGTGCCCCAACACTCTCCCTGCAGCCTGGCATTAGCTACACAACACAGCACAGCTGACCAAGGCATTCAACCAGCACCATTTATCACCTCTTTCTCTCTAGAATCCAGCAAGAACATTTTGATCCTTCTTGCTAGTTACTTACTTTCTCCGTATCTAGGGCTGGAATAGGACAATTCAACCCTACTGAGCTTAAGTATTGGGAGAAGTTGAAAATGCAAGCAAGAGAGAGGCAAGAAGTTCAATTTTTCTGGTGTGCTGTGCCAGACCATACCCATTTCCATTTTGGAGAAGCAATGCCATGCTTGCCAGGTCATCACTGGGTCACTGGTCAGCTGGACTGTTTGGGGGGGAATTATTCCTCATTCTGTGCTGTGTCACCAACAGACACAGCGGCATTTCCCACATGGAACTGTCTTCTGTCAGAGATCCTTCATTGCTGATATGGCAGAAATGCCATAAGCCATATGCCCATGCCAACCACATTTTCCTGCTGTGCAGGCATTTTGCTGAGAGCACACAGGGATCCCCAGCAAAGCCAAGAAACTAATGAAAGTCTCTTCCATTTCAATATAGATTCTCATGTGCATTGACTCTGGCGTCAGTCTGCACCATGGAGGGGCAGCTGGATTTTTCTCCTCAGCATCCATCCTCTGAAGAGCCCACAGTAATTGGATTTTCTCCCAGTGCTGGATCTGCACCCCAACACATGAGCAAGGTCTGTAGAGCCAGCACAAATCATGATCCATTGCTTTCCAGAGGAACCCCAGCTGAGCCCCTTTAACCTGTTCAGACCTGACACTCACAGCTCTCTGCAACCATCACCATCTACAGACTAGCAATCCATATTTTTATGGGACAGGCAGATCAGGACTACTAATTGCCTCATAAAAAATATCACCTGCAGGTATCACCCACCACTGTCCTCATCATTGTCTCCACATCAGATCCAGGAGGACTTCAGGTTCAAGCAGACTCACTTGGGTCAAATCACCACCTGGATCTTTTCCCTCACAGACAGTGTTCACAAGACCCCCCACCAAGGGGTGTTTAGCTCTTGAGTCTTCACCTGATAGGAGCAGCCCTGTCACAAAGCATTCCTGGAAGCTCTGTTCATGTCCCAGGTCTCAGAACCATCCCTACACCTGCATCCTCTGTGTTACAGACATAAGAGTGCAGGACCAAGAGCTGGATTTCCTTTATTTGGGCTAAACCATTGCAATCTCTTTATATGGTCCTATGTGAGTCCTGATTTTCAAGAACAGGAATGCCAAGAGGAAATAATAAAAAACTCCCTGTGTGTTAGACACTGGAACAGCTTTAAATCAAGAGTTAGCTGAAGCAAACAGGAGAGACACGATTTCAGCATTTATTAAAAGCAGAAGTACAGCACAAAAAGAGGGAGAGGAGAAAGCTTTGCTTACAGGAGATGCTCACGTGGTACTCAGCACCATGGGGTACCAACCAGAATGATTGATAGTCCCTTGGTATTTTTGAAGTGGCATATGGAAAAAGAGAGGAATTAAAACCAACAATCTAATCAGTTGTAAATAGTGCTGGGTCCAAATCACATGTCCAACACCAGATAAATCCATCTTTGAGAGCCTGGAGCAGGGAGTGGAGAGCAGGCATGAAGCACTCCATTTCCCTTGCTTCTCTGTAATGGTTGGAAGGAAAGAACTGGGTCCAAATTCCTCCAGTTGTGGCATGCTTTAGACCTGGACATGAAGTGCTTGATTGTAGTGGATACCCCGGGCACTCTCCTATTGCCTCAGATTGTTTTACCGATATAGATAAGTTCAGAAACACTCTGACAGTTACAGACAATTTAACACACAGGGGCTGCTCGGGGAAAACTTAAAACTGTCATAATTCATCCTCCCCTTCCCCCAGTCCAGAAATGAAAGATTAAACCTAGGAAGATTTATTAAACTGACATTTTAATAGAATTTTTAGACTTTCCATGTTAATAGTTTAAATATAATTGAATTCCATGAAAGGAACTAATACAGGATGGAGCCGGTGTCCCCCAACAATAAGAATGTTTTAAACACTGGGGCATATCACTAATGCATAATTTAGTCCTATTTGCATGGCCCTTAGAACTGGGAGTAACGAAAACACAAATCTAATTAACAGAGTGAAAGAAATGCCTCCACCAGCAAACTTCATCACAAGCTCCACTACCACACACCCACCCTCTGCAAGTTACAAACATGAAACAGATGGCAAGGAGGAGGAAAAAAAAAATAAAAGACATCACACATCAGCTCTTGGAGAGGAAGAGGGGAGAAAAAAAAGAGAGAGAAAGCAGAAGGAATAGGATGGATAACCATGCTACTTGACGATGCAGCAATTAACTTGCTGAGGGTGGAATAATTCTTGCAGTGCCTCTCTGGTTGAAGCACTCTCCCAACTTAAATAAGTAGATGTACTGAGTGCAGTGGAGAGTAAACCAGTTTCCATAAATCCCAGCAGGAGTCCGTTTCACTTTATAAGATTCATGTGAAAAATTGAAAATTCAGGTTTTTCCTAATGCATCCGTAATCAGCAGGCTGAGCCCCGCGGGTCCCCAGAGGTAACTGATCACAGCACAAAGTAGGGTTTCACAATCATGCTGAGATTCTCCACTGCATTTTCAAAGGTTAGACATTAATTCCTGATCAATACAAGGAACAGCAGGCTGCCCCCTACCCCCACTCCCAGAATTGTCTTACATTATTAACTGAGCCTTGGCTTTGTCCTGGAATTACTTAAAATCACAAGTCAGAGCTGTAAGACACAGAGTCCCTCCAGATCCAGAGCAGAGGGGGGTGAGAAAGACCTTCCCCAGGACCTTCTTCCCCCATGCAGAGACAAATCCACCCTGCCCTAGGTCTGACAGCTGAAGGTAAACAAGATTTGTTGTGCTTAGCATGACACATTCAAAAATAAACACCAGAATCTGAAGTTTCTCCAGGTCTAATTGGACTCTGTAGAAACAGGTCATTCCAAATTAATCTTCATGCTGAAGTCTCCCTTCCTTAACAATGTGCCACACTTATTTTTGCTGGGTTTCTCTGTGCCATCACCGCTACAGATTGACATCAAGTCACCTCCCTTTAGAGCTGAAAACAAACTCATTGTGTCCCAAGTACCAAGTTTTCCAACAGAGTTAAAAATAAGGACAGAAAATAAAATAAAATTCAAGCTACTCAACAGCTTTTTGTCATCAAAAATGTTCTGGTTTTCTCCAGACATGCATGTTGGGCTGTCATTTGCTTTCCATTCAGGTGATAGGTGGTGGCTGCTGGTTTTGGTGATGCAGTTTGACATGGGCTAGGTCAGGGACAGGGTGCAAGCTGGTCCATCAATCAGATTTAGAACCAGTTTTTGATTACTGGTCATGCTGGTTCTTACCATGTCTCAATTTCCCTCTTGGTAACACTCCTGCAGATTTGAAGGCTTCAGCTGCTATCTGTAAGAGGTTCCTGAGCTTCAGGCAGCATCGTGGGGAAGTTTTGGATACCTTCACAGTTAGGCAGGTTCATTTGCATGCGCTCATGGTCTCATATTTTTTACTGCCTCTCTGCAGGGCTCATTTATTCCACTGAAATCAAACACAAGAATTCCCCCAAGGCTTCCTTGTCAGATATGAAGTGACTGGGCTGCACAAGACACTCTT
The DNA here is from genome assembly GCA_013400635.1 of Hypocryptadius cinnamomeus. Classification (NCBI taxonomy): domain Eukaryota; kingdom Metazoa; phylum Chordata; class Aves; order Passeriformes; family Zosteropidae; genus Hypocryptadius; species Hypocryptadius cinnamomeus. The sequence goes on from VYZP01059357.1 coordinate 34,278, forward strand.
TCCAGGTACTGCAGCAGGTACAGGGAAGCTTACAATGGTTTTTGGTGTCGTATCCATTCATTATCAAAGGGGAAATTGATTAATATCCACTTTTGCTGAGTTAGAATCTCCTGATGGCTAATGAGCGTGAATGAAATGTTATGCAGATTAGTGGCTGAGAAGGGAATTCAGAACTGAACTTGAATATGAAATAGGTCATTAGTACAACACATCTTTAACATCTGTTGATTGTTTCCAATGTTACATTTGTGGCAAAACTGTCTATGTTGAGATTTAGTGAGAACTGAAGATGACTCCACACTCATGCATGTATCCTCTGAACTTTGTGCCACACTTGATGTCAGGAAGCAGGAGTCATTCTGGGCAAACAAACAGGTCCCCACTCCTGAAGAAAAAACACAGTTTATGGCCTACATTGCTATCTGATCACCTGCTCAAGACACCTCTGTATTATGTGTGCCTAGGTGGCTGTGCAGAGTGTCTTATAAAATATGAATACTTCTTCCAGATAGGATGGTGCTTAATGTGCATTTACTGTATGAACACTTATAGGTTTCTATTATTATTTATAATTCTACAGTGTGAGAAGCTTTTCTGTAATGCTCAGAAGTGACAGTTTCCCTCTTGCCAAGGACAGCAGAGAAGAGGACACATCAAGAGAAAAGCAAACAGCAAACACCATGTATAGATGAGGAAAACTAGATTTTCTCTAAGCTATACAGGCCGTCTAGGTGTTTAAAAGGAATTAAAATTTTAATGGATTTGAGCTTTATGGGCTTGGTAGTGTAAGGTACAGCTTGTGCCTTGTCATTTCAGTACAATCCAGTTTGTCTGGGCTCCTGCACATGGGCTTGTTTAGGGCTTGGGAGGTTTTTTCCCAGGTTGAAGAAGGAGTGATGAAAGTCCTCAAGTAAAACAGGAAAAACTGACTTTCTCTGAAGATAAGCTGCCCCAAAGGGTCTCCAACACATCACAGGAGAGGAGTGGCAAGTTAATGTTGGAGGCAGTGTTTCAGTGGTCTTTAAAAATGAAAAACTAATAATGTGACCAGAAAAAAAAAAAAAAAGTCAGTGTCAAAATAAAGGAATGTTTCTTTGTGGGAAAGAGGCACTGGGATCCACAGATCTACTCACGTCCCTCACCTCCCCTGGGGCAGGATAGAGACCTCCCAGGAGGGCTCAGTCTCATAGGAAACAGTGATCATTACAGGCTGTTTTTAAATCTGGTTCTGCAAAGAAGAAACCTTCCAGTCTTGTGACATTCCAAGGGGAGATGGAAGGGGGGACAAAATGAAGAAGATTTCTTTACTACCTTCCTTCTGCTGGATGGTTCTTCAGCTGTCCATGTGAAGTGGGAAAGATGCAAGAGGAGAAAAACAATCCATGCGCAATAAGCAATAAACTGCGAGCAAGGCAAGAAGTGCAGGATGCAGCAGAGTTTCAAGCCATGGTATTGGTGTGAGGTTCAGTTTCTCATCTCTGGGGTGGCCACCAAACTCATCCCACCTTCAGGTACTCCGGATGCGGATATTTCTCTCTGGCCAGAAATTCTGCCCTTCCAACTTCCATG
>VYZP01059357.1:35859-52498 GCA_013400635.1 Hypocryptadius cinnamomeus
CCTTCCAACTTCCATGACCTACTTTTGACAATCCTGTCAGAAGTTTCTACACAAACTCTGCCTAGGACAGCAACAGGAGCCCCCATTTAAATAAGGTCCATCCTCAGGAAAGGGAGTGGTAAAAAGGTGGTTTGTTTCCCCATTTTTGCTTTTAATCCAGCACTTCATTTGCAGCCCCTGTTTATAAAAGAAAAAACAAAGCCTTGTGGGAACAGATGATCAAAGCTGACACAAGTGGCCCACCCAAGCCATGCTCTGGAATTTTGGTCAGCAGTAGGAGAGTAAAATACAAAGGTTGCTTCTAGATGAGATGCATAACCAAGGAGAACACAGTCAGGGAAACTGTCCAAGCACAGAACAGACCATGCTTCTTCAGAAACAAAGGCATGGAGTAGCAGGGAGACAGGGGTATTGTCTAAAATTTCAGTGAGGAGAAAGGATATAGCACAACACTTTCTGCTGAAGGGCTCTGCCCACCCCAGCCATTCTCTGTGTAGTTCTCTATTCTCCATTCTCTGCACTTGTTTTTTAGGTATAAAAAGTCACTCACTGCCTGATGTAGGAGCTTTGAAACAAGAGACTGGTGTCTCTGGATGTGCCAAAGCCTGCTGTGCCACAAGTCAGGGATCACAAAGCATGCCCTTTATCAGAGCAAGCCAAGTCAAAAGGGAGCTATGCAAGTTCTCAGGGCATAGAGTTCTCCAAGCAGAGAACTCAGGGTGTAGAGATCCTCATCAATGTCCAGGGTGGTGATTTCAGACCTTGTTCAGATCAGAGTCACCTCTATAAACAAGGGGCAAGGAAAGACAGTAGGAGTTTCCTGATCCAGTGTGCACTGCAACCCTCTGGTCTGGAACTCAGAGCTGGTGTAAGGAATGACAAATCACAGTGGGGTAAAGAAACCTGGAAGCCATGCAGCTTAACCTCAGCTCAGGGACTGGAGGTGCCTCAACATCAGGATATCAAGAGTCACCAGATTTACTGAATGAGGACCCACAGCCCTTACCCAGACCCCGTTCATTACCTACTAATAAGTGCTAAAATTCACCCAAACATCTTCACCGCCCTTCTGCAAACCACAGTGGTGGGCTACTACATTTATTATCCCATCACAATTAACCACTTCTGATTAGTTCAACTAATTACTGGGTGCTAGCAATTACTCACTGACAGGCCTCCTCAGAGCCTTTAATAGCTGTTCCCACAAGAGCAAACAGGTGAAGGCCAGAAGAAAAAAGCAAAACAACTAAACAAGGGGGAAATGAGGGAAAGAATTAAGAAATCCCTGGGCAGACCCAGGTCCTTTGAGATCCAGAGCAGCAAACAGCCCAGCTAATTAGCATGCCTGTTGCATTGCCAGCATGCATGGAAATTTTCCCTCCAGCCCTTTTTCTTGCAGAAGCTCATGATTTGGGATTTGTCCACAATACAAGCACTAGACAGGATATTTTTGCACATTGTCATTTCAACACTGCAATGTCTATCAAAAACGCTAAATCATGTCTGGGTAATTTTGTTTAGAGGGTGAATTTTGAATCCTAAGCCACCAAATGGAGGCATTTTCATCATAGCTGACTGAAGACCTCTGACAACAGGAGGATTAGGGGAGAATGGAAAATATGACAAAAGGGTAGCCTTAACTGATTTGGAACACACTTCTTTTATGGATAATAGAGGAAAAAAAATCCTTAGAAGGATGTTGTAATAGCAACTGTATGTTTTCTGTTTCGGACCTTGACAACAGAACTTAACAGAAAATGAGTTGTTAATGACACTCATAAAAGCAATCTTTATATGTATTGAATTCCACAGTATGCAGGGGGAAAAAAAAAACCCCATAGTTTTTTATCTGATGCTTAGAGAATGCTCTTGCTCCTATTGTCATTGAATTTTATGGGGTTTCCATAAACAGGAGAGCATCCAAATAGTGTCTTTGTTTCCAGGTGCTGCATGCTTCACCCCTGTGGCTGCAGCACCTGGAAGGTGTCTGCTTCCAGACATCCTACTCCAAACCCTTTTGAATTTAATAGTACTGACCTAACAAACTTTAAGGGAGGATTTCAATGAGTTCATAAAGCATTTGTGTTAACTTCAAGGTGGGTTTTTAACCAGTAGCCAGTCAGACACAGACAACATGACCACAGATCCTGAAGTATCTCAGCATGCCAGAGACAGTCTCCAAGCACAGCTGAGACCTTATCAGGAAGTCTGTAATCCTGGGGAAGCTGTTGGAGAACAGACATTAAGCAGCCTGACAACAATAAGCCTGGTTCAGTGCCTTAGCCCTCCCTTGCTCAAAACATGATTTTCCAAAACGATGAATTGTTGTTTTCCAAGTAATGGTTTTGCACTGGAAACACTATTTCCCAAATTGCCCTTTCAGTCTGGAAAGACTGCAGTGAACACAGGGGAATGTATCCAACACTTTGAGCCTTGCTGTGCCACAAGTGATGAAGTGGGGACCAGGCATGCTTGTGTGGAGACTGGTGGAAAACATGATTCCCACAGTAGAAAAGTTTCCTGAGCACACCACCTTATCCCTGGGGTGTTGGGTGTCTGTGTGGGGTGGGGTGAATCTCCTTCAAAGCCCACAGATCCAGACAGGATCACTGCACACCACAGATGGAAGAAACACCTATCCCAGAAATTATTACCCAAGTGCCTTCCCTGCTTGAGCAGGAAAGGACAATGAGCATGGTCAGGAGACCTCTCCCACCCTGACAAACAGCACCATGCAGGTGCTTTCCCCTTCCGAAGAAAAACAAGGCAGGGAAGAGGGGGAGGGCCCAGCTAAAGTTAAATTGTGCCATAAAACTTTTTTCTACAACAAACCGATTAACATCTGACTCTGCTATAGAACTCAAACAATGCTCAAGGCTGCAAAACGCTGTCTGAAAAGGCAATAAAAAAACAATGGTCAAACAAAGAGCCCTCCCGAGGCAGGAAGCGCCCCCAGACAGCCCCTGCCCAGCCGTGCTGTGCTTTCTGCTCATGCTGAAAAGGTGCAGGAAAGGTGTTTAATTTCAGAGTGAAATCTTTCTGAATGAGGTGTGCAGAAAGGCAAGGCACGCGATGGCATCCCCTTGTACAGGAATTACAAGAGCCCTTTGCTCAGAAACCCACCCCAGGTTCTGCTTTCTGCCCTCAAGGCCCTCTCTGCTCTCAGCTCAGCATGGGATTCCCTCCTGTTCTGCTCATGTGGAGGTGGGAAGCACACGAGCGTGTGTGCAGCTGGCCACACAGCCACCTCCTGAGCTCAGCCAATCTCCTGTACCTCCAGTTCTGCTGCATTTCTGCAGCTACATTCAAGGTATGCAACTTCCATTCTTTTGTGGTTCTGGATGGGTTTTCCAGACCTCAGGAGATTATCCTGTCAGCTGCATGAGAAAAGACTAAGTTTTAACTCATGCTTTTGCTAATACATTCACTGCTGTAAATCAGCTGAAGTTCAAGCAGCCATGAATATCTGTAAGGTTAGATTTGATACTTCTAGTCAGCAATAATTTTTCCTGCAGACACACATGCGCATAACACTGTTTTTTAACTCAGAAGTCCTCATACATTTTCTTCACCTTTTTGTTCTTTTCTGCTTGCTTTCTATGATCAGAGCAGACAGAACATCTCCCACAAAGCCTTTTGGAGATTTCAAGAGACATGGAACTCCTGGAGCAGCTCCAGTAGAGAACCACTAATTTGGTCCAGGGTCTGGACAACCTCTCTTATGATGAAAGGCTGAGGGAGCTGTTCAGTCTCACAAAAAGGTGACTAAGAGGGCACCTCATAAATGTGCACAAATATCTAAAGGATGGGTGCCAAGAAGACAGACCAGGCTTTTCTTGGTGGTGCCAGCAATAGGAAAAGGGCCAACAAGCAGAAATTGATACTGAGGAAGCTCTACCTGAACATGAGGAAGAACTTCTTTACTATACAGTGACCAAGCACTGGAACAGATTGACCAGAGAGTGTGGAGGTTTCCTCACTGGGGAACATCCTCATCTGGACACAATCCTGTGCCCTCTGCTTTGGGATGACCCTGCTTGAGCTGGGACATTGGACCAGATGACCACTGTGGTCCTTTCAACCTGACCTATTCTGTGATTCTGTGATTCTGTGATTCTGTGATCTTGCCCACTCTCCAGAGTACAAGCTTTGGTGTCCCAGACTCAAAGACAACTGACAATTGGTCTTGATGACCCTAAGGATCTTTTCCAACCTTAATGATTCTGATTCTATGAGCAGGGCTGGCATCCAGGAGCAGTGGAATGCAGGAACTTCCAGAGAGGCTGCTGTCAGAAAATCAACATCAGGAAGGAGCCTCTAGGAAGGGGAAATGTCAGACTAGCTTGTCAGTCAGTAGGGAACGGCTGACAAAGACAAGGTTCCTGCCACATCTTACAAAGACTTTATTTTTTGCCTGCAAGAAGAAATTCTGGCTCTCCCACTCTCACAAGAAGGCACCTACAAAGCATCTTCCACACTCCACCAGGCAACAAAACACTGGTCAGGTGTGACCAGCCTTGCAAGAGCCACCAAAAACAACCCCCAGCCATCGTGGGCAGGTCAAGCAGTGCAGGACAGGGCCCGTGTTTGGGGCTGTGAGCCTGCAGAGGTGGGGCTTGGTTCAGAAGGGAGTTGTGCCCAAGGGAAGCCCCACTGCTCCTCTGCCCTGGGGAACAGGCAGCCACAGTGTGAACATCCATGCTGGTCTGGGGTGTTTAATATCAAATCAAGAGGGAGTTAAGGTGCTTGGGTCTGTGACTGCTTTACACTAATTCTGGATGGTATGGAAACGTAACCCACTGGTTTCACCTTTATGAGCAATACTTGGCTTGTTCTGTTCCAGAGCTTGTTTCCTGTGCACTGTATTTCTTGTGCTGATAAATATTTATGCTCCGTGATTTTGATTTATACAAGGGGTTTAAATATTGTAAAAATGGATATAACCAGCATAAAACAACATAAAACAAAGCACCAGTATCTAGAACGGGGTGGACTGAAAAGGGATGGCTCCTGCAGCAACTAAATTTTACCCCAGAAATGACCTTTTCCCCTCCCAGGAGCAGCACAAATTGGCAGCATCCCCCTCTCTGCTTTACAATTGAGATTCCCAACCTGTGTGTATCAAACAGGAGAGCTGTTTGCAGTATTGCCAAGGTTACTAGAGTGAAAACATTGCAAATGGCATTTGCATGATTGTACTTTCAAATCCTAACTTGTAGCAACAGCGCATTTTAAATGAAGGGGATTTATAACTCAAACCAGAACACTAATCATATTCTGGAGTAATAGGATTTATTTGTTGGTTGTTTGGTGGTTGTGGGGTTTTTTTAAGCTCAGAGACAACAAGCTATGTTCATGAAAAGGGGGTTGGCTGGGCTTAAACCCTACTCCAACAACATTTTGAAAGGATTAGGAAAGAAACATGAATGTGCTCCATTTTCAATATGTGGTTCAGAGCCTGTGTAGTCTTTAATGCTTCCGTGCTATGAGAACATCCTAAATTGCTAAACAAGTTCAGACAATTACCATTTTAAATGTGAAACTCAGATCAGCACAAAAAAAGAAAGAGTCATCTGAGGATCAAGAATGGATGTTTAACAGCACCCAGATGTTCTCCAGCTATGAAATTCCTTACCCAAAGCACACTGGGCACATTCTGAAGCAATGCTCAGTCCTCCACCAAGGCTAGGATTTACAGCCCAATATCAAGACCAGCTAAAGCTGGAAGCAGCTGTCATGTTCCCCACAACACTGGATTTCTGGGACAGGCTATTAAGGTTCTGGAGCACCTGACTTAAAATCATGAAATATTTATGGGAGAAAGCTCATTTAGGCTGTAATTTAGGAGGTGCACTAAATCTCATGGCCCATATCCTTACATGGGATAAGTGGATTAAGTCAATGCACACCACCCAAAGAGCTTGATTTTAATCTCCATGCCCTGCTCACACCAGACTTACGGGAACAAAGGTGCTCCAAGAGGGTTTGATGGTTACCAGAAATAGCTCCAGAAAATTCCCTGGATTTTTGGAAAAAAGGAGCTTTTCCAGACATTTCTGAAATATCCCCGTAAAACACATGTTAAAGCCACCTTACGGGGCTTGTTTTATTATAAAAATTCTTAGTGGTGGGCTGTTAAGCTGTCCTGTCAGACATAGAAAAGCAGGAGTGCTGTGTGGTCTGTTTCTGCAGCCATCTGAAGAGATAATAAACCTCATCTGGCCACTGAGAACTTCATATAACATGTCACTTAAATTGCATGATCATATACTTGCTGGCAATTGATTTTAGACTAGTCAAAGGGTGTCAGTTTAGGCAGTTAAAACCACCACCTAAAATCTCCAGTTGTGCTTGGACATTCTGGCCTTCAGTATACTCAGGCACACACTGATTTTATACAGTGTGTGTGTATATATATATGTATAATTTCACACACACACACACATACATACATCTATAAATGAAAAAATTAATCTGAAATATGTCACCCCACAATCTGTCAAATAAAGCTGATATAATAAATATGTCACTTTATTTAACAACTGATGCTGAAGAGAACTAGGCAGAATGAAAGAAATGAAGACAGGGCTTAGTAAAAACACTGAGGAAGGCAGAAATTAAAGCAATCAATCACATTCTCGTGGAATGTCTACACCACTCGAAATAATATTTTATTGTCTGCTATTGATTGGATGCCACTGAACAAAATTACAAACAATGAATCTGGTGTTATAAACAAGAATCACAATAAGAATAACTTATTTCAAAGCCTTGGTCATACACTTTGTAGACTGCAGGGTCCTGGGAATCTGCTTTCTATACCACCACAACCTAAGGAACATCCTTGCTCACTGACAATGGGGAGGCCAGACTGCAAGGGTGCTGAAATAAGGGAATACTCCCATTTTGCCCTCCTTTGCATTTTAAGCATGAATGTTTAAAGCTTGAAAAATTTGGTAGGATTAGAGGACCCCACCAATCGAGACATGAGAGAAGTGACACTGTTTTTTTTCAAACAGTGAGGTCTTAGTTTAGGAAGGAGAAGAAGAATACCTTGAATTCTATTCTGATGCAATCATAGGAAAAATTAAAGAAATTATGCTGAATCAGAGACTAAAGTTGTGTTACTCAGCTGCCAGTACCAGGCATCATTTTGGAAAATGAAAGAAAATTCCTATGGGCCCTCCATCAGCCAGCATCCCCAAGTCTCTTGGCAGGTTCCTTGCCCCTGTTCCAGTGGGATGCTGCCACTCTGATCCATGCAGGGACAAGGGATATGGGTCAGGACACAAGCTGAGCCTGATGGAGAGAGCACAGGACATGTCTCATCCTCTTGCTGCTCCCCAAGCCACAAGTTACTCGTCAAACACTTCACTAACAGCACCAGGACAACCTGGGAAGAAAGGTGCTGTGTATGCTGAGCACTGGTCTGAAAGATTCACCTCCAGAGAGGATGAGCTGACACAGCAGTGAGAAGTAGGACCCACAGCTGCTTCAAAAACCCCTCTGAGCTTGGCTTGTTGTAAGGGGCAATGAATATGTGGCAGGGGGTTTTTAAGCAGCTGGGGGAAAGTCCTTTCTCACCACCTTGAAGCTCAGAGGATGATAAAACAGCATTACTAAAACCTGTAGAAAAATCAAATGAGATGTTTAGATAAGCCAGTCATTCCTGATACTATCCACACTCTGAAATAAAAGTGGGCAAATATGAATGCAAAATCCTGGATGAAGGAGCAAGCAGAGAGGATGGGATAAAAAACACATCTCCCCTTCCTGCATTGTTCTGTGATGCCACTGGTTTGTCAACATTAGCCATTTACAGACACATGCAAATGGCATGAAAACACTGGACCAAATCCATCCACAGTGAAATTCATCGAGTTCCAGCAGATCTATACTGGGTTCTAATTAGGCTTATTATGTATAACCAAGCATAATTCTAATTGGCAGCTTTGATTACACCCCACATCATTTCTGCTCTAATTTACCCACATGGGGCAAGAAAGAGTTAACACACATGTCTGGCTCCAATGGTGACAGCAACAGGAGGAAAAGGGAAACCCATCCCTTGAACAATGAACAGGAATGGAGTTGGAGGTATTCCCCACTGAAGAAATATTTATCCTGCTGGTATGCAGGAATCAGGTTGTGTCTAATTTACCTTTATGCAGCTTTATCTACCCAATAGTTTGCCACCCACCCCTGCAATATCCAACCTCTATTACTAGAGATTTTATGGAGTGGGAGTCCTTATAGGCATTTGGGGAGTAAAAATTCTGCTTGGAATGTGAGGAAGAGTGTGTTTGTGCATGGGTGAAATTGCAGTTCAAGGGATTTGAAGTTAATAATTATTTCCTCCCATCTGCCTCATATACTTCCCCTTCTTTTATAGACTCTACAAGTCTCGAATTTGGAGACAATCTCAAGCCTACAGGGATCAGCAATCCAACCCCACTTTTCTGGGAAGAAGAAGTACTTCCAAGAGTTTCCAATTAATGTGGATGAGAGTTATGTACACTGAACACACCCACCAACCAGTTTGGAAGGAAAAGCTGCTGTCCTCATGAATTACGGTCACTTCAGAAAGCTGGGCCTAGATCCCCACCAGGGTGAGATTGTCTTTGCAGGACTGGGACTGCTCGATAGAGTCCATAGGCAGATCCATGGATCTTGGTTAATTCATCCTCTGGATGCTTTGGGCCCAGAAAGATGATGGCCCCAGGTTGCACCAAAGCTATGGAGGTAAAGGCGCAAGTGGTTGAAAGACAAGATACAAAGTGATTAGTGATGGCTCACTCCCAAACCTCCAGAGGTTTGCCCCAGATTTGGGTCTGGCCAGCATCTTGATTGATGCCTTTGATGAAGGGTGGAGAACTTGCTTGCAAAATGCCTGGTGGGATCAAGTCCTGAAGGGGTGCAAATGTTCAACAGGACAGGAGCAGAATTCAGAAAGGCCTCAATATGAAATGCATCTGAAAGCAGCAAGAAGGAAATCCAGAGGAATGAATTCAACCTCCTGCCCTTGGGAGGGACATCTTCAGAGCACAGGAACAACAAGAGGTGCTTGTTTATGGTCTGGGAGACAGGGAAAAGGGCCACAAAGAGCCAGCAATGAGAGCAGTATCCCATCAGAGCTATGATATACTGACTGGAGGGGATCCACAGGGAAGCACATGAACCTGCCATGGCATAATGGGGGATAATCCCCAACTTTCCTGTTGTGACTCCCTATCCAAGACCAGGGCAGCCTCTGGGCTCCCTATTGAAGACCAGGGATGCTTCTTGCTGTCAGGTCAATGCACATCCCACAATCAGACCAATTTTCTCTTTGGCCACTACTAAATTTCAAGTGCAGCTGTGGCTTTGGGACCAAGCCAGGCTGTGCATAGGAGGACACCACATGTCCATGGCACGGTTTTCAGGGTGTGAAAGAGCGCTCTGCACCCCGTTAGCAGCAATGCTGTGTGCACACAACGAGCATTTGGGGGGTGGAAGGAGCCTTCAAGATGCACAAAGCCAAATGTGTCCAAACGTGAGCGAGGGAAGGCAGCAGGGTGGAGGAAAGCCATCTGGCACCCTCTAGTGTGACACTCTGAGAAAAGCTCGTCCCTCCTCACCCAGCGCTGTTCCTCAGCAGCCTCTTTCCTCACCCCCACACCGACCACCCGTGCCCGCAGGCTCCGTCTCATCAACCCCCTTTAATTACCATCCACTGTAGCAAGACACGAAACTCATTAGTGCGAGCGGCATCTCCTCCTGATGAGCCTGTCGTGTCCCAAGACATCCAGCGTGTGTGAGCCTGATCAGAAGGAGATGCACAGCCCAAAGAGGCTTTAAAGCAGATTTTCAAAGCTTTGGGGACCTGGCGTGGCTGAGGGTAGAGTGCCAATGCCAGGGCACCAGGGCCACCATCACTTGCAGCGCCACATGTGCAGGGTTGGGCATGAAAACAGATGTGTCCCAGGGCACATGCTGGGAAATTAGACGTGTTGCTGTTGGATGGCATTAAGCTGTGAGAGAGCAGATTCAGCTAAGTGACATCTGGGGTAGGACATTTGTATTAAGAGATTCTAAATTAAAAAAAAACAAAACCACCAAGGACAGGCCAGGGTGTCCCAGTCCAGCCCATACCCAGCAGTGTAGGCACAGCCACAGCCACCCAATCACATTTCACTTTTTATGATTTGGCTCTCAAGTCACTGGAAGAAAAACAACTTTCTTCTGTTCCTAATCACCTTCACTGTCCTGCAGTGAACTTCTGGGTAATGTATGCTGTGTCATCGGAGCAGTGCTGCTCCATGAATGGTAAACAGGCACCCTTGTATTTCTCAGGATGATGATTCCCAACCAAGGAACCAACACAGAGCGCAGAAAAGAGGAGATAAAACACCCCAACCCAGAGAGCACCAGCCCCTCCCAGGCGCTGGGACCACCTCCACAAACACTACTGAGCAAAATAAACACTACTGAGCAAAATGTCCTTCTCCCCCAGGGCTTTGAAAGCAAAAGGGTTTTGGGGTCAGGCCACATGGCAATGGGACAGTGGTTGGTGGCCTGACCTTCAGCACCTGTGATGGTGTAGGTGGGATGTAGGTCCTAGGAGCAACTGCAGCTGTCAGAGACAAGACACGACCAAGTCCCAAAAGGCCATCTGAGTGGTACAGCAACTACATTATTGTGAATGTCCCTGTTGACCTTGAAGACCTGGAATCTAACCAACCTTTGTGCCAGTGAAGGTCACCCCTGCCTGACACATCACTGCTGGCATTTTGATGTGTTGGAAGTTTCTATGATCTTCATAGAGTTTTGTGTTTGGTTGAGGCCCAGCTTGTTACCTCAAAACTGTCCTGTATAGAATCATTTAGGTTGAAAAATACCTCTAAGATCATCAAGCCTAAACCTCAACCCAGCACTGCCAGTCCCACTACTAAACCATGTCCCTCAGTGCCACATCTACATATCTTTTAAATCCCTTCCAGGATGGTGACTCCACCACTGCCCTGGGCAGCCTTTTCCAATCCTTGACAGCCCTTTCAGTGAAGAAATTTTTACCAATATCCAATCAAAACCTCCCCTGGCAGAAATTCAGGATATTTCCTCTGGTCCCCTCGAAGACACCAACCCTCACCTTTCTACAAGCTCATGTTCTTCCTTGTCCTGTTAGTCCAACCCCAAAGGACTCTACTTGGGTAGGGGAAAACCAGGGCCATGTGTCTCCTGCATCACCTCGTGCATCCTCACCACCCTCCTCCATGTCCTGTGCTCCTCTGAACCAGGAGAATATTTCCCATGAAAACCAGCTGCCAGTAATGCAAGCCATGGATCTGGCTCAGCTCTGGGTAAAGCTGGATCCAATTTTACAAAACCCATCTCACAAGCAAGTTCATCTCCTATAAATAAACACAAAACCTGGGACATTTTCCTGGCCCCTGAAACAAAAGTAATTTTGCTACACGGCTTAAATTTTTATTGCTAGTTAGTGTAAGAGATGCAGAAACACAAAAACACAGGCTGAGCCAGGATCCGTGCAAGCTCTCACAGGCACATCAGCCTGTGTATCCCCTTAATAACCTCTAAAAAGCCTCTTGCCTGTTATGCTAAATTGCACGGCCATTTTATGATGTGGACACATGTTCACAGAGCCCATCCAGGGGACAGACTGATCTCAACTGATCAACATATTCACAAAAGAGTGATTTTCCCCCTCCACCTCTTAGAGATGTAAGATTACTTCTTAAAATCAACTATAACTTGCAAACCAGAGACTCAACAGAAGTGAGTATTCTGAATTCAGTGGGCTAAAGGTATCAGAGGTGACTTGAGCCATGTTCAAATGTTCAAAGTTATGACAAGATCACCAGCCCCCATCAGAAGCAGCAGGTTTTTTGGGAGGCAGGGCAGAAGGATAAACATTAAAACAACTCCCTTATATCAGCCCTTCCACTTGCAAACCACAGCTCCCTTGACATGTGTGATGCTTGAATCTTTCTGGGAACTCACAGGAAGATAATCTTGACATAGAAATTTGACAGAAGCAGTGCTTCAGAAGACATCACTCTGAAAACAAATCTTGGTGGCTCTGTATCCTGCCTGCCACAGCAAGAACCTAAAGTGTAGCAAACAGACAACTCAGTGTGTAAAATTGGATTGTGTTTTCTAGTTATGCACTTAGGTCACAAAAGGAAGAGAAACTCGTGTCCAAATCTGATACTCGATCTATGTTAGTGCAATGTCACAGTGATCCACACCCACAGCTGTTCAGTGCTGCTGCAGTAGGAGAAGTAATACAGTGATACCCAAATCAAATCACACATCTTTCATCTTCCCTCTGCCCTCCCCAAAAATTTTGAAGAGTCATTAAAGGAAAGCTGGAGGGAAGGCCATTGCTCAAGGTCAATCAATGAATCTCCCTTGTGGAAATTGCATCTGGCAAAGGCTTGGCCACAGGACCTCAGGAAGGCAACAAGGGGCTGTGTTGGTGAGAGCAGAGTGAAATCAGTGATGATGAGAGAAACATGACTGTTGTAAAACTGAGGAGCTGGAACCAGTGAATGGAATGAGAGGAGAGGAGAGGAGAGGAGAGGAGAGGAATAGACTGTTTCAGTTGGAAAGGACATACAATGACCACTCTCTTCAACTCCCTGACTAGTTCAGGGCTGACCATGGTAAAATCTGTTACTAAGGCACTGTCCAAAAGCCTCTTGAACACTGACAGGCTTGGGGCATGGACCAAGTTTCTGGAAAGCCTGTTCCAGTGTTTGACCACCTCTCAGTAAAAAATGCTTCATAATGTCCCATCTAACCCCCTCCAGTGCAGTTTTCTACCATTCCCACACAGTCACTGGATCCCAGAGGGAAAAGCTCAGTACTCACTCTCCACTTCCCCTCCTCAAGAAGCTGTAGAGAGCAATGAGGTCACCCCCTAGCCTCCTTTTCTCTGAACAGGACAAACTCAGAGCCCTCAGCAGCTTCTCACAGGACATTCTCACAGGACTCCTCTGCTNGGACATTCTCACAGGGCTCCTCTGCTTTGTTGCTCTCCTCCAGACACATTCAAAGACCTTCACACCCTTCTTAAATTGCAGGGCCCAGAACTGCCCACAGTGCTCCAGATGGGGCCACACCAACACTGAGAAGAGCAGGACAATCACCTCCTCTGACCAGCTGGTCATGCTGTGTTTGAGGCACCACAAAATGGATTTTGTCTTTTTGGCTGTCCAGACTCACTGCTGACTCGCAGTCCACCACCAACCAGCATCTCACTGTCCCCACATCTCAGCTGGGAAAAGAGAGGAGTGCTCAAGCAATGGCACTTACCTGTGTTCTGCCATTAGGGAAAAAGATTTAAACACAGCACATTCTTTACTGGTTTCAATTACTAAAACAGAGATAGATTTTTTTCTCTTTTTCCCTATTATCTTATTCTTCCTGCTTTTTCTTTAGTCGTTACTTAGTTCAACTCAAACTTACTGTTAAATGTACTCCCATCAATGCTGGTCAACAAAGCATTTAAGCACGTGCTTAACTCAAAGCAGATAATTAAGGGACATTCAGTAAAACTGACCTGTGCACCTCACTTTTTTCTCTGAAAGGGGCCCTCCATCATTTTTAAAGCTGTATTTCTTTTCAGCATAAAGTACCACAGCCACAAAAAAATCAATCCACTCTGCTCCATCAGTGTGCATCTGTCACTCAGCTCCCAGCACAGGGAAAAGCAGAGAGACACACACTCACCCAGTCCCTTTCCTTTAAGAACAGCCAAGACTAAAAAGATGCATAATTTAGCAGAACAGTTTTATTTGTGAATCAGGTTATTTTAAATGTCAGCTGAGGTTACGTTCTTGTCTTCAGTTGCTGCTGGGTGTTGCTTCAAAGTCATTCTGAGTCACTGCTCTCCATCTTCATCTGCTGATGGGCCCCCAGGTAGTGATGGAAACGTAACTTCCCTTGACATGGATAACCTCCAACAAAGGAGTGCCTTCCCTCTTGACACACTTATTAGAATGAACGAGGGGAGGCGGAAGGGAAGAGGAAGGTGACTGTAGCTCTTGAAAAGCAAAGACAACAGGCCACATCCTGCTCCCTGACTCTGTGCCATCACATTCACTGCAAGTTATTTGCAAAACGGCAAGAAACTCATTAGATTGCTGCCAGGGCTATTGATGGAAATGCAAATCTTTACCTACAGGACCTTATTCTACAGCAAATTAGCAGCAGGCTGGGGAAAACCAAAAATCTTTATTCTCAGGGCTGGGAGTCTGTCAGAACAAAGTATAATCTCTATTTTTCAGATAGCAGTCCAAAAAAAAAAAAGGACAAGGTCTAACTTCATTCAGATTTTCCATTTGTTGCATCAACATTGACTTAAAAGAAATTCTTCCATGTTTTCATGAGCCTGAATAAGGTGAGGATCAGAGCCTGAGAGTTCCATAAATTGGCCTGGCACCATATGAAAGGGCTCTGCTCAGAGAGGCACAGCCTGACTGGCAATTTACAAGACCAAGGCAAGTCTCCTCCAGAGTTGAGTGTTGTTTTGGCTTGACACAAGATTTTACCTGAGCCGTTAATTCTTTCCATTATTTTCCATGGACTTTGGATTAGGCTCCTTACAGTGAATTCAGCTTTGGCTGCCCAGCATGACACCTCAAGATATCGTCTAGCTGAGAAATTGGGTAGAAGGTTTTCAGGAAAATCCTGCTCTGGTCTTCCAAGGGATCCTGCTGAGATGGCAACTGAGCCTTTGCATTGTTCCCAGTAAGGCTACCTGCAAACAGATCACACAGTCAGAGGCTTCAGCTCTTTAAAAAAAAGCATCAACACCCCCCCATCTCCACCCCTCCATAGGGCCTGCACTCACTGTCACAAGCTCATTTTCCACAGAGAGCCAAACATTGTCATTTACACCAATAAAGCGCTGAATTCAGCACTCTTTCCATAAAACGGATCGTGAACCCTTAACACCACTTGCCTCTCCTTGGAATAATAAATTATGAGGACAAATGGCAGAATCATTATCAGTTTCAATATCCAGTCATAAATAGTCTTGTAAGAACACTCAAATGATGGTGTTTTATTGCATTAGATATCACTTGCCATTAATTACAGCATGAAACTTTTGTACTTTGATGAAAAGCATTTTAGCCAGCTCAGTTATAAATTTAAAACAGTCTTAAAACAAAAGTCACCCCAAGTTGTGGTGTGGGGCTTTTTTAATCTATAGATCTGAACACCAAATTTTGTCTTAGAATGACACAAAAGACAGGTTTTATAAAAGCTGTTTTATTGCCCACTCCTTCAGCTTCAATGCTTTCAGCAAACTAACAGTACCCATGACTATGTTTTACAATAACATTGTTGGCAGCCAGATTTCACTGCTGCAGATACTTCATAGTTCATTTGGTTTAGTGGGGATTTTCTTCCTAATGATCAAGTGGCATCGTGAATCAACGTGATCTAGTTTACATTTCTGCCCTGTTTCTTTTGTTTGGATCATTTCTTCCTCCTTCTGTTGCCATAACTCACCATGCAGGACAGAATCACAGCTGGCTGTAGAGCAAGCCTGGCATCACCAGCAACTGCTGGGTCAGTCCCCAGAAAATCTGGGATACACAGAAAATATCGCAGAGAGAGAAAAACCTCACAACTTCAGCCTGAGAGCTAAATTTTCAAGCAATTTTGGGATGGGATCTGTCTTCGGATTTCCAGTTCAGAGGGATTCAGGCTGAAGCAATTTACCTTGCTTCTCCATGGCACTGACCACAATTTGCATTCGTTTGCAGAAGGGATTAAAGGGATTATCCCAACCCCAATCTGGGCATGGCAACCTTGCAGCCATCACAGCCAAATTCCCCAGAGACCAGGATTCAGAGCCTCTGCTCAGGTGAACAACAGTTTATTTATTATAGCAGCACCTCTGAATCCAAACAACCATACATGAATGCACAGTCCCAAATCCAGGTGCACTGCAGTAGTTGTACTGGATCCCATACATTTCTCAGTAGATATTGAGAGCACCCTTTGTTCTCCTTTCCCAATCCTCCAGGAGGAATTATGGGTTGCCCAGTATTTAAATTATTCTCATGAGACCTGGGTGACCAAGGTTTGACTCTGGTCCTACCAAAGGTTCCCATTTTGCCCAGGAACACAAGAAAAACACCCAGTTTCTCAGAGGTATGGTGGGAATCTGCTCAAGCTTAAGAGAGCTAAGCTTAGGAGTCAAAATCCTGTAACAATCAATGGAGATCAGGTCCCCACATTCCACAGTGACTTCTTGGCCTTCCCATGCCTGAAATGGTTCCCAAGGAGATTTGCTCTGTGACCTTCACGGAGACAAAGGTGAAGCTGACCAGTCTGCAGTCTTCTTAGGCCCTCCTTGCTTGAGGATGACCCCGACATCAGCCTCTTCCCCAGTCCCTGGGGACCTTCCATAATCACACCCACCTTTCAGAGATCACACTGAGCCATCTTGCAATGGCATCCACCTTCTTCCTCAGCACCCTTCAACACATCCCACCTGGTCCCCTGCACCCATGTATGCCCATTTTGCTTCACCAGTCCCTAAACTGATCGTCCCCTATGACAGGTGGCACCTGCCTCTCCTAAATCCAGCTCCTAGGCATGAAAATGAAGAGGTTTAATA
>VYZP01059363.1:1767-64805 GCA_013400635.1 Hypocryptadius cinnamomeus
GGCAGACACAAGGTTCCCAACTTAGACAATTCTTTCCTGCTCTCACCTGTACCCCATGAACATCAGTGGAACCACCAAACATCCACCACCAGCACAGCCCTATTTCAGGCCTTCCTGCTCTCCTAAAGTCTTACTGTCTTCAAAGTTATGAGAAAAAAAGTCAGATGAGTCTGGAAGCAAATAAAAGGCTAGGTGAGAAAGAAAATCTCTCCTACTCAACACCCTTTCTTAAGATTCTTCTTAAATTACAACTGTGAGCCATTTCCACAGAAATTTCAGAGAAAAGGTTAATTATAAAGCAAGGGCATTCTCCTCACAAAACAGCTGTCCAGCAGTCTCCTCCTCAGAAGCCACATGGCTTCACTCCTCAGAAGCTACATGGCTTCAGCCTGTGCTGTCTCCAGTGTCCTGAAAGACATCACATATGTTCTTGAACTAAAACCTGATCACTGGGTTCTCAGACCAGACTCAGGAACAAAATTAAGGCCTGGAGAAACACTGAAGTATTGATAAAAACATTCAGAAAAAATGTTTCCAAATTTGATATAAAAATGTTGTGCTGCTTCCTCTTTGTAGAAGAAATTTGACATTTAATACCATGAAATTCATGATAGGATATGGTTAAAAACTGACTTTGAAATATGTCTCCTGTAGAACAATCTCACACAGGAAATAGTGCTACCTTTGCTATGGTGCTTTCAAAACTCAGCTGGATAAAATACGGTAAATCTCCTACACAGATTCACTTTCTGTTATCAATGCACTAAAAAAATTCTACTTAGTGTCACACTTCATGGCTTGTTTAGCTGCACCATGCCATACACTGAAGTCACAAATACCAGATAAATACTTCATATGAATACGAGACTACATCGTTGCAACTCAGCATATTCTGTGATTCTGTGATCACTGTTAACGACACCAACCCAGACAACTCTTTAAGTTTTTTGGTCCATGGTTTGGCTTAAGATGAAGAGTCTTTTAAGTAAAAAGAATAAATGTAGTTTAGCATGAAAAAACTTGTAGGAAACTGATGCAAGTTTTAACTGCCAGCTGCTTGCGATTTTGTAATGAGGTAACACCACGGAGACATCATTTGCAGTAGCACTGGAATTGCAATTGTCAAGCTTGATTTCAGTTTACATTCTAATGGATGATCTCCAACTCCTGGATTCCCTTCTACTTTTATTAGGTAAAAACAAAAGGTAATGAAATGTTACAGAACATACTCATTAATTTGAAGAACTTTCAGATAAATTACTAAAAGGATTTTCAAAAGTGAAGCAGAAGATATTTTAAAAAATACATTAAGATTTCAGTTATTTTTAAATAACTGGTATTCTGACTTCACTAAGTACATGTAAGGAATAATATTTTTGTTAGTTCCCCAAAACCTATTTTTCAGTTAGTTCTTGACTACCTTTCAATGTAATATATTGCACCAAAAAATCTACTTCAAATATAATCCAAGAAAATCTGTTCTTTCAATAGTCTGGCTATTCTCAAATTCCTATATAGTACTTACTTTTTATAGTCCTATCATTATACATAATGATTCCCTTCAAGTCACCAACCCAATTTTTGTCTTCAAGGATGAATTCTACAGTGTAATGCGTTGTGTGCCAGCTTAAAGGAGAATAGTATGCTAAAGGAGAACCATGAAAAGAATAATTCAAATGTGGCACCTGACACACAGGACTAGTAAAAGTTTTGAATATTTCAGCAATCTAGAGTGTTTTGAAATTGCTGGCCAGAGACAATGTAAATTTTAAATGCAGCCTTCTTCCTACCCTAAAAAGAAAACAAACTTACTTTGAAAACAAACATGTGGCAGTCACCACCCACTTAGGAGCAAGGTGAACAGAGACTTCTATCTATTATTTTATAAATTCTTCCCATCATTAAAGTTCTTACTCGTACAACTCATACAAGAACCAAGTTTACCATAAGTCACTTTAGATATTACAGCTGTAACATGAATCACTATAAATAACTCATCCAAGAAATTAATTAGCAACAAAAGATTTAAAAAATCACTCGATAACTGGAGAAGTATTTAAAAGAAATGCAATAGAAATAATTCATACTAATTTAAAAGACAGTACTGAGCATTATGAGCCAAGAAAAGCAGTTCAGACCGTGTCATAAAAAGAAAATTCTCATAAATGTTTCATTTTTTTAAAATTACTTTCTTACCTCACTTAGCCTCCAGCAGTCGATAGACCATAGGCTTATCTATAGCCTATTCTAACTTCAGAAACTACTCAATCACTTGCCAAAGAAAAGAAATCTAGAAAAGCAAGGGAAACCAAATCAGAGCTTGAATTTAAGGTACTATTGTATCTGGGCCTGCTGCCTCTTTCTCACCTTGAAAACCAAAACATGTCTTCCACTATCAGGAAAAACAGAATTAGTCTAACTAGAATAAATGAGCTGCCTACTCAAACAGATGCTCCATATACTCACTTTATTACCTCTCCCAAAAATACAATGACTAAAACCACACTGTAGGTAAAAGTCTGAATCTGTAATTCCTAGCACTTTCATAATCCATTCCAAGAAAAATACATTTTGCTTTCCCTCACTCATGCTCTCAAGCCACTCTACCAAGCTGACATTCCTACATCTAAGCCTATTTTCCAGGTCATCAGTATGACCTTGTGCAAAGCCTTGCAGCCAGTGGGATTTATAGCTGGATGGCAAAATGCCCACATGGAAACTTATACTGTCTATTATTTTTGTACTGGTGAGGTAAGCAAAGACTTTGGGCCTTCTAAAAAGAAGCTTTTGACAATATTAATCTTTGTAAAAACATCTTCACGTGTGTCAGTTACAGAGGAAAGCTTGGGGCAATGGGCACAAGGCAATGCCAAAGGCTGACCACCAGCCTCTCCCATATTCAGGAAGCCAAAAATTCTCATATGCTACCAAAGCAAAACAGGTCATGCTGGTCACAGAAAACACTTTGAAAACACCTGATTGCAAGAGAAAGGCTGCTCTCCACTCAACTTGACCTCTTTTGCAGTTCCATAATTTTTCTTATATGTAATTCCATTTCTCTTAACCCAAGACATAATGAAGTTAGGGCAGCTATCACAAGTATTAAAACAGCAGATTTTTGGTACAATCGATTTTTCAAGCAGCTTAAGAAATTAGAATTTAACAGTTTTTGTCCTGATTTTAATAGCCCAAGTGCAAGGTTTTTCTTAAGGAATACATCAATTTTATTTTATACTAATTGTCATCATCAACATTAGCAGGAATAGTAGTATTTAGCACTTCTGATTTGAACCAGGGCTATCGGCAAAGCAGTGAAAGGAGGTGAAAGGTGCAAAAAGCAGAAGTCAAAGCCAAGGATCTCTTTTTCTCTGTTCCAGCTGGGAACCCATGCCGTCCTGGCATTAGCAAGGTTCTGATACCTGTTCAGGTTCATCCTTTTTCTCCCCAAGCAGAGCTCTCACAGGGGGCTCCTGCTGCTCCTTTCCCAGCAGGGCCCCCACATCCAGCACCGTGACTGTACCCAGTCTGTCAAGGTAGTCCGTACACTAAATATTAAATATAGAGTGCATTAATTATTCACACAGGCCAGTCTGACACATTAGATTGAATGTCACCGTTATCCTAAAGGTAAAAAATGTTGAGTTTTACATAACAGTCATTAAATGTAGTGAACTAATTAATGTTAATTAGGGAATAGACAAAAAGAACTTAGTATGTGGTAGAGACTGGTCACTTTTAATACAGTGTGTATTGTACTGCATTAATACCTTGGCTGTAATTTTATGCTTAATGAGCAAAAGGAAAAGCTGATTATTCAGAAAGCAGAAAAAAAAAATCACATGTGTTATGTGTTGGAAAAATAGCCTCAGGTGACAGAGGAAATACGTACCAAAGGAACTGGCATTCTAACAAAGAAAGTATCATTTCAAAACTCATAAACAACATGCTGTCACTGGGAATTTTACATAATCAGATTCTAGGAAGCAATAGTTAATTGCTGATGTTAATAAAAAGACAAAAATCTGATTTTATTTGCACAAGCTATCTGTTCTCCATGCACAGTGAAAACATTTTTCCCAGTTTTTCTTAGATTCACATTTGCTTTGTGGTAATTCAGAATAAGGCTTTAATATCAAATGCTTTAGCTAGGAGAAAAAAAATTAGAAGCAAGAATTTATTGATTAAACTCCTACTCACATGAGGCAAATGCTGGTGGGAAATATAAATGCATATGTCTGGCACTGAAAAAAATACCCATGTAATGCTCTATATACAATTTAAAAATATTCTGGGCTTATGTTAAAACATTTTTTTCTCATTCCATATCTTATTTCCCTGCTTTCCACTTGATTTGAAAAGGCTTGATCAAACCTAGAAAGCATCTTGAATATGTTACTGGAAAGAAAAAAAAAAATCCAGTTAGTGCTCTCAGTAAAACAGAGGCCTATACCATCTTCAGAAGATGACTAGAATAATCACAGTAACAAAGAGGACAGATGTCGGTGATCTCAAACTACTCAGGATAAAAGCAAAGTACTTAAGTTCTTTCTTAAGCTCAGCAGCAAACATTTTGGATATCATCAGGCAGTCATTAAAAAGTGAATCCTAGTATAAAAGATTAAGAAAGACAGATTGAGAAAAAGTTCACAATGAAATTTGCAGAGAACTTAGATAAATTCAAAGTAAGTCTTAAGCTTATACAAAAAATACACCACACACAAGCTTAAGAACTGAAAAAAACTCAGATCAGCAGCCACCTGGCCTAGAGGCCACTCTGTTTGGGTTTTCTAGTATTAAAGTTTCATTTAGGGCTAAAATTCTGCTGTGAGACACATCGGTCTTCACAGGGCCAAGAAACTTGAGATCTCACTAGAGCCTAACAGCAGCCAGAGCCTGAGCTCCAGTGTTGTTCTCACATCTGTCCACTCACCTTTCTCCATTCTCTGAAAAAATATGTCCAATGCCAGAAAGACAGAGATGGGCACTGCTTTGTTTTCTAAAAATACTATAATGCCATACACACCCTTGTTTGTTCCCCTAGAGGTCTGCTTATCATCTCTACCTGAAGGAACTGAGGGACCTTCTCTCCACACCTCTAGAAAATGGCCCCCTTGGGAAGGGAGGTGAGAGCTGCTTCGTAGCTGCAACACTCTCTAGGGACAACAGAAGCAGTGGGTTATCCTTCTCAAAAAGCAAAAGGAGTTGAAGTCATGTCTCCTGTCCTGCATAATTACATTAATCACTGAACCACTGACACACAGAAAGCCACGAGCATAGCCACCATTGGTCAGAGAAGGTCAGAGAGCTGTGGGAGCAGATCAACACCCAACACCCTGCTGAGGCACCTAACCCAGACCCTCACACTGAGCACCAACAGCTGCACCAAGTTCACGAGACTCTACTGAAAATAAGGCTAAAACCTTTATAAGTGACCAGGAAACTTCGAAGCTTTAGTCCTGTCAAGTGTCAGACATTTGGGTAATCTCAGGTGAGATCTCTGGTGCAAAGGCACAGCAGTGCATCAGCTGTCAGCCCTGAAGCAGCACAGCCACACGTGTGTCCTGGTGCAGCCAGCCTGACCAGGTGCTCCCCTGGACAGACGCAGCTAGCAGAGGCACAGTGCCATGCTGCTGTGGCAAAACTGCCTCCACTTCCAGATTTATTTTTCCCACAAAAGGTGAAAAATACGTGGACCAGGTTCTCAAATTTTGCTGTAGTGCAAAAAGTGTTTCCACATCAAGATGGCAGCCATGCTTCATGCCAGCCTGAAGAGAACTGCTGGAACAGGCTCAAACTCACAATGGCCCACAAGGTTCACAAACATAATTATCCCTAATGCTCCCTGCTTAACCCTAAGCTCATTAACAGCAACTTCTGAGCACTCAGTTACAAGGTCTTTCACCTCTACCTAGTTATGACCTCTGTGAGAAAACGTGGTCGCAAGTTCCTTCAAAAACACATACCATGCCACTGCCCAGCACTAACAAATACCTACTTAGAGAGGATAACACACTAAGTATGCAGGACAGACCATATTAACACAAGTAGCACTGAAATTCACAAGAATCAGAACTGTTGTGTAAAGTTTTTTATCCTAAAAATTCACTGAGGTGTCTAAAGAAACAGCTTGTTTTGTTTTGGTTTGGTTTTTTGTTATGATTTGTCCTCCAGAATAACTCAAAGAAATGGAACCACAGAGCTTTTGTCAGGAGAAAGTTGCAACATTTCCTGTAACACATGAATGGCATCAATCGCAATTAACTGCTCTAACCAGAGTCCACATATCTCTGCTGGCTGAGTATTTCCCTTGGCACATGCACCTTTTCCAGTCTTTTCACTCCATGCTTCACAAAGTTATCTGCAAGGGATTTATTGTAAGTGAGTCCAATTAGGCATATAGTTATTTTAAACAAGGGCATTGATTTAATGAAGCCCTGTAGATTCACGAACAGTAGAACTTGAACCAATTCCACGGGATGTGCTTCCCCAGTGCATTTTCCATTACATATAAACTAAAAGACAGTGAGTGACTATTTGACTGTGCAGCAGTGCAAAATAACGGCAAAAGATTTTTGTTTTAATTTTCAAAATCACCTTAAACATCAAGACTCCAGGAAATTCAAGAGTCTCTCAACAACATCGCATAGCATCCTTTCTGGAATAAGTTAAATAGATGAAAGAACAATTCTGCTTCTGCTTTTGACAGACAATGATGTAACACCATCATTTTTAGGGTGTGAGGAATACAGGTGCTAAGATAACAAGCATTATAATATGCCTTAAAAATTTAAAAATGTGGCGAATAATCTTCCCAGTAAAGGATGGATCATTCCCATCCTGCTCATATTTTACCACTACCTGTGCTTTGACAGCTAACTGTTTCTAACTGCACTAAGTGCATTTTACAAATCTGAATCATTTAGGCTGTACACCAGGATTTAATTTCTTAAAATGCTTCTTTTGGGTTTGATTTGAAAAAACCTAACCAGGTAGAGAGAGGTGTATCTCCCAAAAGCTTCAAGAAATCCAGACAATAAAGCTGTCAACAAATTTGTTCACTTAGAAAAAAGAAGATATTAAGAACATAAAGCTTATGTGGTTTAAGAAGATATGATAACAACACTCAAACTGAGCATTGAGGTGAATTATTTAGAATCGTTTAGGAAGGCATAATTAAATGAACAGGAGTAAGTTTTCCACTGTAAAATTCAAGTTAAACTTGAAGATCCTTTAAAAAAAGGGATTATTAAAGCCCTTAGAACTCGAAAAATGGAATCAAATGAAATACCCTACTCTCCAGACACCCAGAAGTGTTAGACTGAAAAAACACAAGGTAACAGGCTTTTTCTGAGTACAATTGCTAGAAACAATAATGAAATTACTTGCATTGTCAGGAGGTAAACACCCTTGCTGATCTTAGCCATTTCACAGATAATGTCTCACAGATAAATTAGCTTTTAACTGTAAAGGGTAAGAACATTTCTGGCCTAAAGGAATCAGGCACAGAGACCTAATCAAATAATAATCAAGTTCTTTGTTCATTCCTTAGCAGCAAGAGACAACAACATAAGGAGAGAAAAATCTTCCTGATATGTGATGTGACTTAGAAAAACAAACTTGTCAGTAAGACAAGAAAATGAAAATCATAAAACACTGCTGCAGGGATTTATATGAGGCTCTACAACTTCACAACAAAATTAAATTTGGAAGTATTTTTGAGTTGACATAACATTTAAAAACAAGGGGATAAAGATACATATTCAGGTGATTATCAGATGTCAATAAAACTCAATGAGCAGCAAAATTACTTCAGCAACATCACAAAAATGTCCATCTTTATATTTAGTCATCTAAATTTTATAACGAGTTGCTGGAAAATATGCCCAAAACTCTGTTGCTAGTGTATCAGAACTATTACTGCTGTGATTCTTCTACCAAAAAAAATTATTACAACTGCGATATTTATAACACAGACTAAATATAAGTAAGCCTCCAAGCAAAAATACATTATTCAGATGATAAATGTCTTTCACTACGCTTTTTGTCATTTATTCTAATAACAGTTGCCCTATTTTCAGAAACTTCATATCATTCAACCTTAAAAAATCTCTTCCAAAGGGAGAAAAAGACTATTGAATCCATTTTCTGATCATAACTAGTTGGAGAAAATTCTGTCTCCTTAAGTGAACAAACTCCTTCAGTATGCAAAGATTTTTAAAGTCTTGGTATTTCTGCCACCAAAATGACCACATTTTCCCTATGTAAATAATAAGCAAACCAACATTTCATTCCTATTTTGAAACAACAGCCAATAAAAAATAAGCTTAAGAACAGGTTAAGCATGTAAAAAGTATACACTGGTAACTTGGAAATGCTGCCCCTTCCCTTCAGTTCAAAATTTGCCCAGAGTGAAAGAATTTCTGCCATCTAGAAACAGGTTATGGTAATTTAATGAAATTAATAATGCATGGTTGCAATCCCCCTTTTTGGCCAGCAATCTCCCATTGTCCCCACTCAGGCCATTCTGAGCATCCCCAGCCCATGATCAAGTTCTTAGAAATATTTACAATCAACTCTAACTGAAGGCTGTGATCTCTACCAAATCAAGGACACGTAGATCAAGATGGAAGTCTATGAACATTGTGAAGGCTTCACTATGATCTCCTAATGCAGACCATAAAGTATTTGAGGAAAGAATGTAAAAATAATTGTGGCTGGAGAGAAATGTGGTGCTAGAATGAACCCCTACGGTAGACTTGCTAAATCATACACTATTATGAAATTCTGTAGAGGGGTCTTGTTTAACTAGTCTAAAAAGTACAGTTCTAACCTGACATTCCCTCATGTAACAAAAACCTGCAAAAATGAAAATACAAAAAACTATTTAAAAAAAACCCACTACACAAAACAACCTTACAGATTGATACATATACAAAGCACTCAATTATCCTGTAAAGACTTCAGTGAGAGATTCCACCAATTACTATAGGAACTGGATGAAGTTTCATATATTAAAAAGGATCTAATTAAGCAAATTAAGAAGAAAAGAACTTTTTTTATAAACTATGCAACAACATGAAACTTCAGCAAATCAACATGAAGCCTCATGAAAGTTCTGCAATGCACCAGCAATCCCTATTTTCTGCACAATCCTGTCAAAGATCCACTAAGAGGTCAGCTGTGCAATTCACTGGGGTGGATCAGTCATTCACCTTGGAATTGGGAGCAAGTGCTCTCACAGGTGCTGGAGAGAAACTGCAGCTACATCACCAATGCTCTACGGGAATACTGAGAGGTAAAAAAAGTCCCTCTACTTTTTTTTCCTGCTTGTTTTAGAAAACAAGATTTTGGAAGCCAGTACAAATCATAGCAGCAATTCAGATATTATATTTCAGCAATATGACCTGAAAACTCCCTACACTCTGTAAAGAATCTGAATTATTAAATACTAATTACCTAGAACCTTAAGTGTATCATATTAGTCTATTCATGCTATAGTGATCCAGAAGATGTTCTCAAGCCATAAATTTTCTGCTGAGAGTGCACTCCTATTTTAGTCTATGCTCATCTGTAATAAAAAGAAGTAAATGAGAGAACAGGGTTGGGGGGGGGTTTTGTCTCCTCCAAAAGAAAACCAGTAGCAGAAAGTATCCCATTAGAGGGATCACAAAGAAAATACAGTTTGAGAACAGATTCAGCATTGCTGAAGGGGATGAAAGCTAAAAGGCACCTAGAGAAATAAACAACTTTAAGCATTTGACTAAGCAAATGTACAGCAGACTTTGCCACTGGCATCTCGCCTGCATGGCTCCGTCTGTCTCCAGGTTCTGCACCTTTGTACCATGCCCTAAGAAAAGCAGATCAATTTAAAACAGAATTCATACAAACATTATTTAAAACAGCTTTTAGGTCATTTTAGTTAAATAGTCTATTTTGAATCTTGCTTTACAGCTAGATTTTTAGACATTTTCCAAAAAAAAAAAAAGAGAGATCTATTCTCAATTGTTAGTTTAACAATGCAGGTATACTGAAGAGGAAAACAAGATGCATTAGATCTGGTGGCTGTACGTGCACTAACATATTGATCAGTGTCAATTTTGCATTATTTTGTCAGAAAATTAAAGAATTTAAAGGATAGTTTGGTTTCTGTTTGTTTGTATGTTTTGTTTCTGTGGGGCTTTTAATCAGATAAGTTTCCCAAGAGCCTAACAGTGAAAATACTACACCAAACCTAGTTACACATCTTTTTTTGAAATCCCAGTAGGATTTTTGATGTTTGAATTTCCTTGAAATTTTGTGTACATATCATTTAAATTTCACAAGTTAGAACCCATCTTTTCTAGTATATCCATGTACTAAGTGGAAGAAAGGCTTTCTTGCCTTTTCTGCTCCCAGCTGGGTTCTCAACTTTGAATGAAGCCTGAGTTGACCCACCCATCTGCTCTATCACACATCTGCAAGTAACACAGACTTGGTTTAGCTGGCTGAAAATGCAGACAGCTGAAGCAGCACAAAACCCAGTGATTGGGATCCTGAGTCTCTAAGTTAATTTCAGGTTGCTGCCACTGTAGCTCTTAGCTGACAGGATTCAAAAAACAGTTTTGTACAAAAACATATACACAATCACACCAAGTTGTAATCTGCTCCTGATGGTGGATAAAGAGAGAACCAAAGAAACGGAGAAAAAAAAAGAAAACAAAAGGAAAAGGATGAAGATATTTGCATATGAAAACAAGATGCCAACGTATGTTTGTGTAGATTGTAAAATACTACAGAAATACTTGAGAGAGAGAGAAATCCTATTTTTGGCTTCTAATATTAACCTTGGGCAACTTCATTGGTTTCAATCTAGTTACAATGCATTACACCTTCCTATATAAAATTTGTCAAGTCTTACAGTCTCATTAAACAAAAAATATGTATGGAACACCTTCTGTATCTGGTCATCTCTTTATTATAGGTCAGATCCAAACCTAGAGACCAAGAGTAAAATGTTGGTAAAATATTTGAGATTTTTTTTTTAAGCCCAAACTTCCAAACCCAAAAATTAATCTTTAAAATAGAATTCAATTTTATTTCTCAGCAAAAATAGAATCCAAAACTGAAAACATAATTGCTTAATCCTGACACAGAAAGTATTCTATTAGATTTCCTTATGAATGTTTCAACACAGCATCTAGTTTTACCCTGTCCTGCAAGGAAAGCATTTCATGAACATCACTTTACTACAGATGTGAGCATTACATTTTTATTCTAGCATCTCTGAACCTGTTTTAAATAATTTAATTTTTTTTTTTAAATATTTGCTATGGTGTAAATTAGAAAGCTAGTTCTGTGTCTATTCTGATCCATGTGAAGGTACAGGATTTTTGCACGGTGTGTTACTGTCAAAATGATACATAAAAACAATTGCTGATTTTCCAATATATTAAGTGTTTATGCATCTGAAAAGTAGATCTTCCTAAGAGCATGCATGACTATATTCCTTGATATTACAGACCAGGATGCTTTTCTGTGAAACTGCAGAGTAACAGGAGACCTAAAACTCAGCTGTTTCAATATCCAAATACTGAAGCACCAAAATTAGTGGGGATCTTTGAAACTAACAGATTTCCTAACTCCTGGAAACTCTTCAACGTTGGTTTCACATCACAAGAGCCATGTGCTGTCACCAGTGCAATGCACTCTCCTCTCCTCTCCTCATTTGCCAAGCAAAGCTCGCAATGAGACACGAGGGAAGAGCAGAGAGCAGCAGAGCCAAGCCTGACACCATCTACGGCCCAGCGGCTGAATTAGACACAGCTGGTCCCAGCAACATCCAGGGCCAGAGCCTGACATTAATACAATTACAGGGAAAGCTCTCGGTATCCATCATCAGCTCCTCCAATGGCTCTTCCTGGCTCAGTGGCAGCCTCGTGCCCTCCTCTGAAGCTCATAACTGAATTTGCAAAAGAATATACAACTATTTGCCCACTCTCAAAAGCAAGTGTTTTACGTATTGTACAAAGCAAGTCTTGTCACAGCTGAAGCCTATAAATTGCTGGGCAGCACATTCTCAATGATCATAGAACCTTCTTGCAAGCAAGGTGGACTTTTCAAAAATCAGATCTGTGATAACAACCAGAGCTATGGCTTTAACAAAACCCCCAAAATTCAGCAAAGGGAGGTGCTTTGGGGAAGAACAATAGCTCACAAGCCCAGGAAGACATCCCCACACTGATGTTTCATTTGCTTGTGTGAAAATGAGAATGCACAAGTAGAGCAGACCAGTGTTCTCCTCCCTTTGCTACTGAACTGAGCAAGAGCACAATCTGACTGGCCTCTCCCAGGTCACTGCTGCTCATTACCAAAACATTTGAGGTTCTGCAGGTTCTGCATTTTCCTGTTTGGGACCTCTCAACCAGGAACCTTCTTCTGAAATATCCAATCCAACAAAAAAACGTAACTGATCAGAAAGAAAATTAACTCTTTGGCACAAGAAAGGCTCATTTTGGATAACTTGCTGTTTTTAAATTATCTCATCTGCAGGTGAATGAGTCATTGGTAAGACCAAAGAGAATTATTTCCTTTTACACAAAACCATCTGAGAGATACCCCATCCCTGCAAAGCTAACAAAGACAAACCCTATTTCATGGACCCCAGTGAGGAAAGCAAAAGCAGAACCACAGAAATCTTTGAAATCCAGTATCTTGCCTCAGGTTACCCCACTATTTGGTTCTTACTGCACAAAGAAAAAAAAGGAACTAGTAAATGGTCTTTCCTCTGGTGTTCAGTCCCTCATTCTGGTGATCAGCAGTTTAAAGTTTTCCTAAGCTGGTGATTGCATCTGTTGAATTAGGATCATTGTACTCAATTACCTAATTCCTTTTTAACCTATTTACATGCATGGCCTCCACAATACCCTTCATCACTCTAATTTCTGCACTTGAACTCTATACTTTCTCAAAAATGTTTCTCTCATTTTTAACTTAGTAATTGATGAATGTTAATGAAATTTACTGTTTCTGCTATAATGAAATAATTTGGATTTATTCTCTACTCATTTTTAATTCTTTATTTTTCACAGTATCACATCCTCTGTCTCCTGAATTGCCTCATTTCCAGAACAACTCCTGATCTAAAGAGCTTCAATTTGAACAGAATTTATTTCCCCACTAGCCAAGAAATCCTGATTCACGTAACACCAAAATATGATCCAGACTTTACCGTCCTGAAAACTCAGCCCTCAGGGTTACCATCAATGACATTATCTGAGACCATGCCAGATGGTCACTGTCACTACCCCATGAAAGCTGCAGACAGGTTAGACAACATCTAGCATTCTCCTTTTTTTTTCCTTGAAGAAATTAAAAAATAATGTGCAGAAAGCTCTCTGAAATATCTTTTTGTACTGAGTCCCTATCAGCAGCCACTTAGTTCTCAGACACACACTCACACACTTGTGTGCAGCAAAAGAAACAGAAGAACAGGAAGAAATGCCTGAGTAGAGCACAGCACTGGAAAGAGGCATATCCTGGACAATGAGCATGCTGGACAGAAGACAGAAAACCACTCCAGGGGAAAAGTAAGTTTGTTCCAGACAAAGTATATTGACAGCCAGCAGTAGCACCTAAAAATCAAGATATTGCCTCAAAAAATGAGATACAGAAATAAGCACACATAGGACAATTTTTGCCTTCTGGGTTATCAAGACTGATGTTTTCACATTTTCAATCTCTACCATGAGAGCCAAAATCTTGCCTATTTTTTTTTTTTTAACTTTCAAATAAATAACTAGAATATTGGGGTTTTTTTTTTAATTCTACAACCATTTCTGATACTTGCTGGAAGCTGCTTTAAGGCTTAAAATATTGTAATAAATCTCATTGTGATTTCAGTGCCTTGAAAAAGTTTGGTCAATAGGAAATGTTGAGCACTTGCCAACTCAGACCCAAGCCTGGGTCTGGATAATCCCATGATTCTGTGAGGTACTGGACAGGCTGCCCAGAGCAGCTGTGGATGCCTCCATCCATGGCAGTGCTCAAGGCCAGGTTGGATGGGGCTTTGAGCAACCTGGTCTAGTGGAAGGTGTCACTGCCCGTGGCACAAAGGGGGCTGGAATGAGATGATTTTTAATTCCTTCCAGTCCAAACCATTCTATGGTTCTATGAAACGGAGTAGAACAAGTACTAAACCACAGTATTAGTAACAAACTCAAAGGAAAATTTACTTAGTCTTGTATTTCTTGAAAGCTGAAACCATTCAATCAAATTGCATATACCAGGAAGAAATTTTAAAAAGGATTCCCATTAGAATTAAATGTATTTTCATATTTGCATATACAGACACAGAAAACACATCCTTTCTAAATACACAAGGAAAGCCTGCAGAAGAAATATCAAATGTTAGCAGGAAAATAATCAGTTTATTATGGAATGTAAAAAAAAAAAGGCAAATTAAAAAAATAAGTCATAACAACTACAAATTGATATTGTTTTCCCATAAAAAATATATCAGTAGCAGAACTAGAGCCAGTTCTAGGAATGAGTTATTAAAAACTGTACTACAACTGTGAAGCATTAAAAATTTATTACAGGTTGCACACACCATCTATCAATACTTTTTTTTTGCTCAAGTCAATTTTGTCAGACTTATTTTAATGATTTTTATTACTTTTTAATAAATATGCATAATGGAAGCACTATATAAACAGTTATTTCTGCAATCACTGTGAAATGAAAAATTGAAATCTCAAAGGTGAAAGTATAGCAGATAATAGAATAAAAGTCTATGGGTTACAGTATTTGTACAAGACAAATCATAATCCTCTAGAATTTTTTTTATTTCATATCCATAAAAAAGCATTTGCCCTATTCCATAAAATTTTATATTTGTTGTGCATCAAAATTGGAAGTTTTCTTATTCCAAAAAAAAAAAAATACAAACTGAGAGGTATTTTTAACTACGTCCATTCACAATTTATAACTATTATTATTTGAACTCTTCGAGCAAGCACTTCATGTGATTATAGTCATAATGATTATGCTACAGTAGCTCAGTAATTTCCATGAGCAGTCTGGAGAGTAACAAACTTAGAGAAAATAAGTGGATTTTTGTATTGCCAGAGATGTATTTGTTTGCAATCACGCTACCAAGCAGGCTTGTTGTTCATATGTGTACTGTCCTGGCCCCTGAACCCAGTCACGGACCAGGACCAGCGAGTGACAGACCTGCAGCCACTCAGAAGGAAACCACAGTCTTCATCCCAAAAAGTTCACACCATTTTTTTCCTAAACAAATAAACATACAATATAACCACATAAAGTTTATACAGCATCTTATCCATGCCTTAATATTCTTTCTTCTTATCATGTTTATTCCTGTGGGATGCCAAGCACAAAGCAGATTAGCCCAATTTTCTCAAGGCTATACCTACACGGCATTTATGCAAGGTCAGCGCACACAACTAAGGGATTTGAAGAGAAGGCTCTGGTTCTGTCTACCTTGCAGCAGTTTTTCTGTACAGCCATCCTTTATATGCAATCCAAGAGAGAAGAGACAGACACAAGCAAATAAATATTAAATAGTGAGTAACTTTTGATGAGTGCCATAGTTAGCAATTTTAGTAGTCTAAGAGTTACCAAGAATTGGTTTTGCAGAGACACCTGTTTCTAATATTGCCACTGAAACACTACTCAGAATTTTTATATCATGAGCTGATCTTAATACCAGACCACTTTTGGAATTGTAATTTCTACAGTTTTAGATTTAAAAACAATTATTTCAGAGCAAGAATGCTACTTTCCCAGAAGAGTTTCTCAGATCCTGCACTGGATGCATCATCAAAACCTACATCCTTTGTGCTGAGCTACCCAAGACATATTAGTCATATGAATGTGTAACAGACTGGATTGTATAAGTCTGAATCACTCACAGAAGAATAAACAAAACAATTTAGTCAGGTTTTACATAGCTCCACATTCACATGTTTTGATGATAACTTTCATTAGATATCTTAAATATTTTCATATTTTTCTTCAAAAGATTATTTCACATAGTTCAATTTGTACTCTCTAGCTTAACATTTTTCATAGACATACATATATTAACAAATTTCACATTTATAGAGAAATTTGGGGTAGGGAGGCAGGGCAAGATAGCTTTGGGATTTGGTGGTTTTTGGCTATAATGTACTGGGGTTTGCAAGCTCTAATCCTGTTACCATGTACAGTCCCACAATATCTGCTAATGGGAACACAGTTCCTGTAGCAGAAATTAGTCCAAGGCAAATCCCTCATCATGGGTACAGTTCTCAAAAACATCTCGTGTCCTCCACAAGCTGGCTTGTCAGCAGCACTCCTTGGTAAAGCATGCACATTCTTCACCAGCTTGATATTTTTCAAGGCAAAAAGGGCTTTGCTGCCTGTTATTTTTGCCCAAATTTGGCTAGCACTGGACAGAGAATTGAGAGGGGGAAAATCATAATTCACAAATATTCAGTGGAGAGTTACTTGTCTATTTTCAAATGGTCTTCATTCCAGAGGCAACTGCAGTTGTGTTGCTCTGGGCAACACTGGCTAACATTTAGAAACCTCTCATTTATCTGGGGTTGGGCAAATAGAAAAAAATGTTCACATATTTGCTGGCCAAAGTAAATCAATTCAGATACAGCAGACACAAAGCCCTGAACTTTTAGGTAAGACAAACTGAAATGAACACAATCAAACAACACAAACTATAGATCACTAAAAAACATTTCATCCTCTCTAAAGCTGAATGTGGCTTTTTCTTTAAAAGATCCTTTAAAAGTGTTTTTCTGCCTATGTTGTTTTAGACAAAATCACATGAGTTACATGAGTTTTCAGTGTATACTCCACAGTAGGGTTTTTCTCAATCCATTCCCCTACAAGATGAGGATTGAGGGTGAGGGGTTATTCCAAAAGCAAGAGGCACATTTGATGTTGCTGGAGAAATACAGACAGAACACCACAGAAAAAACTCCTTTTTCTGAAACTGGTGAGGATAAGTATGAAGGCTTCTGCACTGCTCAATGCTATTTTTGAGAGCATATTCACCTAATCTGAAATCATTCAGCTGCTTCTCCCAAAATAAGGAATTCACTTATTATTAGAATTTTCACGAGAAGATTCTCAGATGAGTATGAAACACAGCTGTATAAGTGCTTTTACAGCTCATTGCTACATTTAATTTCAAAAGCTATTATAAGATTGCAATAAAAACAAGTGGACATAGTTAAGTATTTCATTACAGCATAGTCATAAAGAGGAAAAACATAATAAAGTGGAAGCTTTCTAAAACACAATTATACAGTCAGTCAAGTCTTATGTTTGAGCATTTCTATCTCTCTTGAAATAAAGAGAAAGGGTAACACCAATTGAAGGAGATGGATAATATGGGTTACAATCCAAGTTATGAAATTTACTGAAAAAAAGTAAAGTATGCTAAAATCTCAGCCCAGCGCAGACTTGCAGATACTGCATGAAGATTTGCCATGGTGATGGTACCTTGGAAACATACAAGCCTCAAATTCAGTGGCAATAGTCTCAAAAGAACTGGAAACTAAGTTGTTTCTGGGGAACAGCATTAAGAGGACTGGCAGCAACTGCTGCACAGACTTGGGGATGAGGGGGCAGAAAGGAACTAATTTTATTCTATAAATTCTTTTAAAATACCAATACATATAATATCCCTTCTGCTGACACGATAATGTACTGTTCTGGGACACTCTGGTTCTATTTTGGTAGCTACTTAAATAGGTCACAAGAATGATTAAAAGAAATGCTTAATGCATTTTTAGGAAAATGGATACAGGTTATCACATTTTCATGAATTCAAAGGTAGACAAATGCCCACTATTCCACAGGCAACAGGAAATTCTAATTTTTGTTACGTTCTTCATACTACAGAGTATAGCAGCAGAATAATTTTATTCCCCTGTGTATGCTATTCTTTGACATTATAAAGAAAAAATATCAAGACAACTAGTCAGTACCATAGGAAAAAAATCTAAAGCACTTAAAATTTACACACAATCTCCCTCATTGTGCCTTTATTTCCTAATAATATTTACAACACTGTGAACATCCTTGATACCACATGACCACCACAAAGTTTTCAGTGGTATTCAGAATTCAAAAGTTTTCAGATTTGACATGAAATCACATTCTTGCTTTTGCATGCTTACCTCCAAAGCAAAACCCCTGTACACATACATGTGTTGAAAGGGAAGTTTACATGTACCAACCATCTCCTCTCCGGAAAAGACATGGCATTTTGCTCTCAACTTTAATGGCATTGTTTGCCAGACTAATTACAGTTAATTACCTATTTTTTATTCTTGCCAGGATCTAGTAGCAGGGTTGGGTCTTTTTTCCATCCTCACATAGTTTCAGTGACTATGAATGGCTCTAGAGATAATCTAGCCCAATTTCTAGTGACGGGTATCTGGAACTATTCTTCAAAACAGTGGCTTCAGATCAAGGTATTTTGAATTTGTAGCATTTCAACTACTATTAATAAATTTTCCAGAAAAAGGTGCAGAATTTTTTTAATCTCTCTCCAAAAACTTCACAAACATGCATCATTTTCTGTCATTTTGAGTGTCACATCTAATTGCTGTGACAGTAATTGCTCCCAGGGAAATTTGTCCTGGAACTTCTTGCAGCCCCACTAATGCAGACAGAATTCCACACTCTTTTAAAACTCAAGAGGATTCCACAAAAGCTTAAAAATCTGCATTTCAGATTGGCATTTTGCAGACACAAATTAATAAATAATGTTGCATTTTATGGTTTTAAAACCTGCTTGAAACAAAATGGATCAACAGTGAACATTTATCATTGCAAGATATTCTTTGAATATGTTTACAGTAAATGTAAATGTTTATAGTAAATTCACTATTCAGGGGAACTTAACTGAGGGTATCAACATTTATAATTCAGATAAACTACTTTTTTCTCCTTAGTTTGCACTTAATCCATCATCCATCTGTAACATACTTGTGCCAAAAAGACAAAAGTGAGCTCTTTTCACAGAATTATAGGACTGCAAGGGATCTCGTGAGGTCTTCTTGTCCATTACTGAGGTCTAAAGCAGCAATAACTGTCTTAACTACTCCTACAGATGGGTAATAGACTCCACAAACATAACCAGACAATTTCTCCCATTACTACATCACTCTTAGCATTAGACAGCTTTTCTCAACATGCTTTTAAAATTGTCCCATAACCTTTCCCTTGGTTAGGGATCCCTTCCCTTGGTTGATCCTTTTTGCATCAGTATTACATACCAAACATGCGTCTCCAGGCTAAGGAATCCCAGTTTCTTCAAATGCTCTTTCATGGTTTTAGGCCCATGCTCATTTTTATTGTTCTTGAATTTTTCTACAATTGCTACTCTTTTCCCAAAGCACACATACAGTACTGCACTAATCAACTAATACCTTACAAATGCCAAATATTAGCTCATGTAACTTGCAGACTTCATTTCTCCTAAACATGTTACTGCACCAGTTTTCTTGCAGCAAGTTCTTGGTCTGATTAAAATTGAGATCTTGCAAATCTTGACCTTTCACATCTCCAGTAAATTTCAGTATGTATTTATTTATAAACTTTGTGATGTCTCATAAATACCTAATTAAACAAAGTGGAAAGGTTCTAAGCAGGAAAACAGGTAAATCGGCAAAGACAAAGACTCAGGATTCAAGATACTATTTTGTGCCTGTTGTACAAGGAGGCAAAAGCCCTGGTTTTCCTGCTTCTGTCCTTACATTTCTTTGCCCATTAATTTAGTCAGCTCCCTTTTGCCTTTCATACCAGTCAGCCATAATGCCCTCGATTCTCCAAGTATGCACAAAACTCCACACCTCATTTACCCTCATTTCACCCTGCAACTTCTTTTTTCCCCAAGATATTTCTTCTATTTCTAGCAACAGCCTTTATCATCTATTCCAGCTTTCACCTTGCCTATCCTAATAAACAACCTTGTAGAACAAGGGTGGATTTTAATTATCTTTAAATATGCTACGCTTTTTTTTCATTTCATGAGAAGAACTTTTAAACTGCATGAAACATTGAAAATTGTGTGAACACATGCAGTGCTCCATCAATTTGTATGACATCAAAATGGCATTATTATTGCAAAAGGAGTAAGATAGATGCAATTCTTCAATATTTGGCCTTTTTACAAGGCAGACCTGAACCTATGAAAGGAACATGCAATGCCTATGGCTTTCCCTTCTCATATCAGACACACAACTAATTGTCTGAGACACTTCACAGTGGATTAAGTATTCCCTCACCTACTTAAATCCTCTCAACCATTGAAACTGTAAACATTACTTATTTAAGAAGCATTAAAAGACGTCAGTGGAAGAATTCTGTTTTAGAATTCATGCTATATTTTTTCCAAAGGAAAAAGTAGAGAGAAGATACAATTATCAACAGAAGAAATTGAAAGCATATATTTAACAAGTAGAGTTTGTGGGAAGAAATCAAACAAGTTACAGATGCATTAAGGTGGGATGATTTCCACACAGTACTCTTGTTTTTTGGTTTTTTGGTTGTTTTTTTTTGGTGCAAATGTATCTCAGGCTGCCATTTATTCTTAAACAGAAACACCAGAGAATGCCATATGATCCAGGTGTATTTTTTTTTTTAACTGTGACAGTGGCAAATATAAGGGAGAATTTGGGGGTGGCTTAAATAAATACATGATTGTGATTGTTCATTTCTTTCTAGCATTTTCTGGGAAAAGTTTTCTTTTTTCTTTTCATTTAGAACTCAGAATCAGGCAGTAATAAAGAAAATACCAAGAGCAGAAATTCAGTCCTAAATTTATACTTACAATTAAGTTTTAGGGTTTTATTTTCAATGTTGCCATTATCTCAGTACTCTTGTCTTGAAAATGTAATACTGCCTCTGTACTTTTCCAAAAGAATCACAGCATCCCTGCAGTCTCTGTGAACTTGCCTTAAGTGTTGCTGTAATGCTGTACTCTGGAGAAGTGAACTGGGGATGAGTACTGTCACACAAACCACGGGGTCAGGCTCTGACACCCCTTCTCACAATGAGCAATACATTTCATCTGCAAGTCTCATCCAAGGTCCCACTCAGCATTAACAAAAGCAAAAGAATTTGGCCTGATACTGTGAGCAGCTTCCCACACTCACCTGCTACATTAAAAATAGTTACTTCCCAAGATCTTGCTACACCATTCTCCCACATACAGAGTCCTAAGCAGCAATAACTGCGTGCCATTTGCAGCAGCACAAGAGTGCTCTTGATACAAACACTGTCTTACCTAGAGCATCATCCACTGTAGTGCATGCATATGCAGCATCCATACATAGCTCAGCAACATCATGCTTTAAGGCCTTGTATCTACCAGATTGGAGCAAGAAATTTAAAAATAAATAAGAAAATAAATACAACAAAATAGCTCTTTAATTTTAAGACTGAATGAGGAGGGCAAGAGAACATGAACTTAGGAAAAAGTCAATTTCACTTTCTATACATGGGTTTTACTGCTACCTTCAGAAAACACAGGAAAATAACATGCCTAACATAAAAATAGTTAGCAAACATATCTGCACTTTGTCTATACGTCTTCCTTATATCCAAAATATCAAGCCTCTACCAAATAACAATCCTATTTTAAAAACCAATTTTGACTAACATATGAGAGAACCAGAATCTACAGGAACAAACATGAACAACTTGTGCTACGAATAAACTGCCAATAAAGTCACAATAAAGCAACAATTTTCAAAATAATTTCCATGCAGTCAGGTATAAATGTACACAACAAACGCACAATATTTAGTTGTCAGCAAATCAACAGAAGATCTTTGTGGAGGTCTGCAGATTGTTTCCCCTGTTCTGTAAACAAATGATGACTCCTCAGAAATCTTTCAATTACTCACAACTATTTAAAGAATTCTGAATAATGACTGAAAAAAACATACTTGATGACTGATAAATAAATCACTAGATGATTCTGAAAGCATACAACTACATTTTGTTACTATATTAGTATATGTACTGAACAATACAAATTAAAGACTATATTTACATTTCCAACAGCAGCTTCAACAATTTATTTCCAGGTGAACAATTTCCTTTCTAATTTATTTATACAATATTGCACTTATGCTAAATTAGCAATAGATTTCTAACAATTTTCACCAAAACTTGTCCAAGCTGAAAAAAAAAAAAAAAACCAAAACATTAGCACAACTGCTAACAAGGCTATTGTCTCTGTATAAGACCTGTTTTCAAAAAAAGTGACAGGAAACTACCAAGGAAATTATTTAGTTCCTCAGAACCACAGGCAACAATGCACTTTTTAGATTTCAAATTGCTAGGAATTGGGGTTTTCAATTAAAGGCTTGCATAACAAACCAATAACACATGACTAACACTAGAATAAAAGTAGATTCCACTTGGTACAGACTGTGGGATTTTGGTGGGAAATTTTATTGAAGCTTCACTATCTCTGAGCACCATTAGTACATAAAATTAATAAAGGACTACATTCTCAATCTTACTAGAAATAACAATTAAAATATATAGCGTGTTACAGTTTCATTAAAAAAAAAAAATTTACTCTGTTGCATATAGCAAAGCCCCCAGACTAACCCCTAAAGGGAAAAAGCTCTGCTAGAAGCCTTTTTTTCTTACCCAGAGCCCACTGAACTGGGACAACACTTGAAAACAGACCTGTATTCATCTTACAGCTTGCATTCCTTTTATGTTTGTTTCCAGTCAAGATGAGGATAGATCCCCAAAACAGAAGTCCTCTAAAGCTATGTCACAACATTACCTCCCAAACTAACAGACCTTAGCACGGATTAGTTCTCACCTATTCCTGTTTCCCAAACTCTGCCACGACTCCAGGTACAAAAGGCATTTCTGCCTTATAGGGCCTTAGACAGCAGCCAGGCTGAGACTGCCACAGCACAAACACACCCTTTATTGCCTGACACACAAAGAAAACATCACCAGAACCAGAAATCTTGGAGGAACTGTGCCTTTTGCCATCATTGTGGCAGGAAATCAAGGTTGTGTTTTGAGCTACACAGGTCCTCTCAGAAACCACAAGAGTAAGAGGGGACAGGGGTACATGCCACAATATTACATGGACAAATCTCTTGTGCCCACTTGAGGCAAATACAACTGAATTAATTAGCTGTAGTAAATGGAGAAGGGAACGAGGACACAAAGGTAGCAAGCACTGATCTGCAGCTCTATGGACAGGGACCTGCAGCTCTGCAGAGAGGTACTGCACCAGGGCAAGGCCCCTGAGGGAACAAGGGACAATTG
Organism: Hypocryptadius cinnamomeus; assembly: GCA_013400635.1. Lineage (NCBI taxonomy): Eukaryota > Metazoa > Chordata > Aves > Passeriformes > Zosteropidae > Hypocryptadius > Hypocryptadius cinnamomeus. The sequence continues at coordinate 25,090 of VYZP01059363.1, forward strand.
TCCCCTCATCAGCACACAAGAAATATTATCTTCTTTGGTGCTCTCAACCACAGTAACAGCCTTTTTTTCTGGGCACAGCCCTGGAGAAACAAAATTTAAAGCCAGACAGCCCAAGGCAATCCTGCAGGTTGTGCCTTCTGAAAGCTGACTCCTCTGGCTCCCTGCGCAGTGGCCATCACACAGAGACAACACACGGTGACAAAGTGAGACTAGCACACAGGCCAGCAAGGAATGAGCAAGAGCAAAACTGCTACTGACTGCTGCATTAGTGTGAAACACTAAGGACTAAGCCTTCTATGGAATCACTGTCACGAACTACAGATGGGAACTTGGTTTACACTTAATTGTGTCTCTACAGAAAGGAGCTCGGCCGCCAGTCTGTCAGTGAGAGCAACAGGACCTTCTACTCTACTGTCAGAAACTGAGAGAGCAGCCAGTAACAGGAAGGAGGATTCATAAAAGGGATCCAGAAAGCAATGGGAAAAAACTGTCCCTGCCACAAGGAGAAAGATGCCAGAGATAACCTCACACTGTGTAGCAACCTGCCACCTGATTGCAAAATGGACCACATCAACAGATGATGGGAACAGACCCTATGAAAAACGGGCTTGCCACGAGCGCATCTCATCAACCTGCAGCAGCTGAGACTTGTCTCTTTCAAGCTTTGTCAATGTTGTGCAGCTCGCCGTGCTAACACACAGCCATTTCAGGAGCAGCAAAGCCTCTACAGACCTATGCAGTGTGTTGACAGGGATGTGTACGCACAGGCAGACACTTGTGTATGTACATGAGAGACTTTTCCTTGCCCCAGACAGATTTCCTGTGCAAGGCAGGAGCCACCATCCACAAACAGAATCTCAGTATGAGATCGGGATTGACACCCACAGTTAAACCTTCTGTGCCTGCGACCCTGTGTTTGGGGGAGGCCTGGAAGGAAAAAGGGTCCCTACTGATCAAACGGTGTTAAAAGGCCCCCATCAAGTGATCTCTTTCCTACTTGCACCGAAAAGGCTGCCCTGCCGTAGCTGTGCAATCGCACGGTGCTCCGAGGAGAGGGTGCAGCGTGTCCCCCTCAGACAACAATAACCCCGGATCACCAGCTCACGGCTGAGCACAAGAGACTGCGACACGGCAGCACGAAGCACAGCCCGGGACCCGGCGGGAGGCAGACCCTGCCGTGTCAGTGCCAGCCCTCAGCAGATTCTTCTGCGCTCTGCAAGCGAGGAGGGCCAGGGACCCCCGGATACTGCCCCAGCCCAGGGCCCCGGAGAGGGATCCCCGCGGGGCTGCCCCAGGTGCTCGCTCCCCTGCGCTGCCCCACCGCCGGGGAGCGGGGGGCAAGAGAGCCCGAGAAAGGAGATGTCGGAGGCAGGGGGACACGAAGGGAGGGGGTACCGAGAGGAAGGGGATGCATGAGGCGGGGGCCCGGCGGGCAGGGTGCTTGCCCCGGAGGGACACACGTACACGCACGNGGATCAGGCGGCGCGGAGGCAGGAAGCGCGCGCCGGTCACATGGCCGCGCGCACCGCCGGCCCCGCGCGGGGGGGCAGGAGCCGCAGCCACCTGCGGGATGCGGGGTGCGGGATGCGGGATGCGGGATGCGGGGTGCGGGATGCGGGATGCGGGGTGCGGGATGCGGGATGAGGCCGCTCCCGCCGGGGCCGCTGGGCCGGGCGCCCCTCGCCCCTGCACACCAGCTCCCCGCGGGCGCTGCAATGGGAGCAGGGAGCGGAGAGACAGGCCCCGCTCACCGCCGGGTGAGACTATGCAAAACACCACACACGGCTCAAAAGTTTAGCGCTTTACACCAAGCTTCAGCCGCAGGCTCCCCTGCACTGCTGCTTCAGGACCGTATTGGGCCAAGATTTGATTTAGCCAGCACCAGAAGAGTACCAGAAAACAGTGACCCTTCACTCGGTCCTGCCCCACTTTGACCCTTAGTTACAGACTGCACCTTCAAAAGAGAGTTCTGCCCCTCTCCCCACTACAATAACCCCACCATCCCCTTCTGCCTGCAAATCACAAACATATCAGAACACCATATTACTCAGTATAGGGTTAATAGGAGTCTCACTCTCTTTTTCACCCAATTTTATCATTCAAGTCTGCTGCACATTTGGCTTCTCCTAATGTATCTGGCTCTGCATCTCAGTGGTTACATTCAGCTATACCAAAATCCCAACAAGCTATGCAAATGGTTGTCAAAGCTTAAATTTGCTGCACAAAAGAGAATAAGAAGTTGAGTCCCCACAGTACTTGTACTACTGAGAACAAGTGTGACACTGCCTACCAAAACAACTGAGCTAGAGAAGTTTATTTTTTCATCACTTCCCAGTGTATCTTCCAAAAAAAAAAACNGCGCCGAGACGCTCCCGCCGCCGCGGCATCGCCCGGCACCGGAGCGAGCCAACCTGTTTCCCCACGCACCGAGAAATCNCAAAACACCACACACGGCTCAAAAGTTTAGCGCTTTACACCAAGCTTCAGCCGCAGGCTCCCCTGCACTGCTGCTTCAGGACCGTATTGGGCCAAGATTTGATTTAGCCAGCACCAGAAGAGTACCAGAAAACAGTGACCCTTCACTCGGTCCTGCCCCACTTTGACCCTTAGTTACAGACTGCACCTTCAAAAGAGAGTTCTGCCCCTCTCCCCACTACAATAACCCCACCATCCCCTTCTGCCTGCAAATCACAAACATATCAGAACACCATATTACTCAGTATAGGGTTAATAGGAGTCTCACTCTCTTTTTCACCCAATTTTATCATTCAAGTCTGCTGCACATTTGGCTTCTCCTAATGTATCTGGCTCTGCATCTCAGTGGTTACATTCAGCTATACCAAAATCCCAACAAGCTATGCAAATGGTTGTCAAAGCTTAAATTTGCTGCACAAAAGAGAATAAGAAGTTGAGTCCCCACAGTACTTGTACTACTGAGAACAAGTGTGACACTGCCTACCAAAACAACTGAGCTAGAGAAGTTTATTTTTTCATCACTTCCCAGTGTATCTTCCAAAAAAAAAAACAAGCACATCCAAACCTGTGTGCATAAAAATCAAAGTGGCCAGAGATCTGATTATGAAAAATGAACTAGCAAGTAAACTTCTATCTCCCTGTTAAATTAATTTCCTTGCCAAAGCAGCAGGCCATGCCCTACATTTTGGATATCCTTTGCAGTCTAAAAGTAGATCAATAAACAGCTTCACTAAATCTGATTAATTTCCTCCGCCATGGGACATGTTCTTCGAGTCTCCCAGAGATCTTCCAGGTTGAATTATTTGTACATTAGCCAAGCAAGACACAGAGCTGGGGGAGCAGTATGAAGGAAAGGGGAGTCAAAGCTGATTCTTACAAAGGGGGCTATTTTTCTGAGTTACAACTGAGAGTTTGTTCTTTTAAATTACGCATATATTTAACACTGTACAGAAAGAAAGACAACAGATATAGTCCAGGTTCTGGGACAAAGGCGAGATGTGTATTTTCATAACATGATTACAGATCTACAGTAATTAACGCAGGAGGTCATTCAGGTCACTAGAGTTAAGGCTGTGTCAGCATTTGCACAGTAAAACCCTATTTGTAAGAGCTTAGAATTAAGCTATGAAAGTCATGATGGATCTGGGAAAGTGTGTTTAAAAGTGATTTTCCTCTTTAAAGAAAATAGATTTAAAATGAATATACCACCTGTGAAATCAGGAAGACCAAAAGCTTTCAGTCTACAGACAGCTATTTCAATGAATATTAGTATAAGCATCTTAGTCTTCTCTGCCTAAATATCTCAAGCTTGTCCAAGCGCATTTTTTCAGTAGGTACTGCAATTCTTCAAGCTCAGTGGCATTTATGCATCTTTCACTCCCCAAAATATTCCCTCAAAACACACTCATCCACATAGACACATTTAGTAAATGTAAAGCCCAAAACCAACTCAGATGCTGTGTACATGACACTGCTTCCCAACACTTCACAGTGAAAAACAGGATCAAGACCACAAGCACCACGCTCAGGAGTTACAAGTGACTTACTGAATGGACCTCAAAAGAGAGTTAGGGTCAGCCATGTAAGTGATTTTGCAAAGGTTTTTTGTCAGAGTGCTTTAGAGTCAGGAGTTCACCATTATGGAATAATAGATTAAATATGGAAAAAGTTGGTTAAATAACAAACCTCTCCAAAACATTCTGTATTGTCCTGTTCACACACATAAAGCCACCACAGACTTCCATAGCTACAAAGCCACACTTTCATAGCCAAAGTGCCAGTCATTCTTTCGGCAGCTGTGACCAATGTACTTCAGTATGGATGTCCAAAATGTTGATCCGAAATTCCAAAGCCAAGGGCTTGGCATATGCAAAAGTGGAAGAACATAAAGGGCCTGGCTGAAAAGTCTGTTTTTAATCAAACATAACTAAGCTATTTCTTGTAACATTATAGCAGTATATCACACCAAAAAGAGAATTAAGAATTAATTAATTAGAGAATTACTGTCTAGTTGGTTTATAATTTAATTTGAATTCTGTTTTCCATTACTTCAAGTTGGCTTCTTTCACTATTGCATCTGACTGTAAGCCATACTTCCATGTCCAGCAACTATTACTCTATTACAGTTCATTTCTCATCCCAAAAGAATAAGCTTTAAATTTGTGAAATTTTAAAATAGGGCAGGCTTAGTTTCCAGTTTCAACTTTTAGTACACAACTAGGTGTTGTTCTCAAGCTTTTGTGCATGAAGGGTAAAAAAAAGAGAGTTCTCAAATCATCAATAATTGGAGAAACTTCATCACAGAAGCAGGTGTGAAATCACGACATGCAGATCCACTTCAGTTGTAAGATTAAGAATAAGGATTTGCTATAAAAAGAAATAATTTTGTGGCATATTTATGTCAGACTGATTTTTTTTTTCTTTATATATATTCCTAATGCATTGGATAAATGAAATAGTGAGAGTTTCTACATTTACTTTTACAGTGATAAAGCTCCTAAAGCAAACGTCAATGGAAAAAAGGGAAAATATTGTTCTTGTTCAATAACATTCTGAATTTTTGTCAGAAACTGACCTGATCCCTGCCTGGTGTCAGCTTTCATAAGAAATTAAAGACAGCAAAAGTTGAATTTTATTCTTCTCCTTCCTCAAGCTGCCTTTTGCCCCTTTGGCCTGCAGCAAGCCAATAACTCAGATGTTCTCTCAGGTCACGGTCAATGTGTTAAACCCCACTGAACAGAGGTTTTGTTCCTCTGAAGCTGTTCACAAGGGGTATGTTTTGTACATAAGCTGAATTACATTCAAAAGGCTCAGAACATTCTCAAAGTACTTTGTAGGCATATAGCATAGATTTTGGAGGCATATACCCATCTATCTGGGCTTGACACCAAAATGGTCAAAGGTGTAAATAGTTCCCACTGTCTTAAGCATCACTGACATAGCCCTGTTTGTACAAAAATAGATGTGTGATAAGAAGCAGCAGCAATAATGAAGACCTAGAAATCACAGAGTTCAAGCCCATGAGAGGTCTTGCAATACTTCTCTTAGTAAGTCTTTGTAATAAAAGTTCAGCTTTCTTGCCTAAAGAGCACTTCCTAATTATCAGGAAGGTGGAGGAATTATCACTTCCTCCACCTAAGTCCCAAGAAGGTATTCTGATATAGTAAGTGATGCTATATATATGGGTGTATTTTTATATGCACATAAAAGCTGTCACAGAGTCCTAGCATCATTTACTAGCCCAGTACCACTCACATTTTTACTGTCATACCTTTCTGTCAGTTTTCATTTTGTGATCAATATATAGCTATAATTTAAAAGAAATGCTTTATTTAAACCATTTCTCTGAATACAATTCCTGTTCTAGGAAGACATCCTGGGAGTATTGGCTCATCTCCCAGTTTAGCCATAAAATATGTCACTCTACCAGGATGGAGGGGGGTAGGAATTGCTACTAAGCAAGAGTGAACTCCACAGAGCTGTTAGTTACAAACCTGAACATGAGAACTATTTACTTTTAAATGTCCCCATAGCAGAAATATGCTTGAAGCCTAATTCATTCATTCACATATATGTCCAATAGTCTCAGCATGTTCTTAATTCCAAAAAGAACCTGCACTCTGTCAGACCTAATGTGGTTGCCAGTAGATTTTAGCAACATAGTGAACAATTTCACACAATATTCAGAATCAGAAAGGACTGAGGTTAGATCAGTTTGCCCTCTCTTGATTCCTGCCTAAGCTCGAGCCTCAGATACACTGGTAAATAAAATGCATGCACAATACACATTAATTTGAATGCTCATACTGTGCATATTTATCATGAACATATTTCTTTAATGAAGGGAAACCTTTTTAAAGACTGCGAATTATTTTCAGCTTGTTACAGGTTATTCCTATTTCAAGTAAAACAGCAAATTAATTCCTAAGCTTCTGGGGGAAACAGAATGACTATCAAGCAGTCAGAATCCTTTTCATTCTATTTTTGTCTTAATGACCGTAGAAGATGAAATAGTAATGGGTGGACTTCTCAAGCTGAATTTCATACTACTAAAATAAAGATGTGAACCACCTTTACATATGGAGAGGATTATCCCACCAATATAACCTATTCCTGATACATTTTCTTCTCTGTAATTAGAGAAACTATTCTGACAAAAAGGTAAAAAAGAGGAGGGGAAAAACACAAATTCTGGCACCAGTGTTTCCTCTCTCCATCCTTCCTCCCTAAGTGAAGATAAATAACCATCTGGATCATTGTACTGCCTTTGTGACAGGTGGTACTCAGTTATGTTTCTCATTTGATTGGAAAGTGGTAATGGCTCTTTAGCAGCTCTTTCTTTTGCTAATATACTTTGCCTGAAATAATTTACTCTAAGTTAATTCATTTGAAATATGATCCAAAAAGATTTAGTGGTATTGGGATGTATTCTTCAATTGCAACATAATCTCTTTTTTCTATTGGCATTCAAATTAGAAAAAAAGTACTCTAATAATTGTTTCACTAATATAACTTCTCACATTGTTCAGCCAAAAGAAGTAATGCCAATGAAATATGTCTGTGTCCACAGCCCAATCCTACAACTCCTATGACATGGGGAGACAATCTGTGTTGGTAAAGAGCACCAAATATTTGTTACTTTCTTAATTTTCCCCAAAATGGATCGTCTACCAAAGGTCATGAATTTTATGGTATTCTGACTCTAAGCTAGGCCTCTGACTTTTGCTATAAGGTCAATATTAGAGAATACTATTTTAAAATCTAAACTAAAATTAAGTTGTGTTAGAAACTCTTAAAATAAGACACATAATTAATCATTATATTAGTTTGCTAATTATTAAGATAGCCACTCTTTCTAGGCTTATTTTTCAAGTGAAAGAAATTCCTCAGACATATCCATTTAATCCTGCTTTGTAAATAAAATATGTTGAATCAGGCCCTGATTAGTCACTGACCTAAATAGTCCTTCAAAAAGATTCAGCTATCTTAATTAAAACCTGCAAGGGGGACAATATATTGTTTTTTTCTCAGTTACTCTAACAGTAAACTATAACTAAACATGTATCTTTCTGATGTAAGACAACATTTATCAAGATTAAGATTCAAGTGGTTGGATTTTCCCACAAGCTTTACTTTGAGGCCAAGAAGTCCTCTTGCATGAGGAATGGTTTCCTTATATAGGTAAGGACTGTCTAAATACTTCTCTTCCTTTATGGTGCTTCTAATTCTCTGCTCCTAATCCTCTGCACCACTGTCATGGCTCCTCTGGAGTTTCAATTTGCAGGGGAACACCACAACATTACAAAACTTGCCCTACAGTGCAGCATTAGGAAGCCAGAGCATCCGCCTTTGACCATGGGATCATCCCATTTTCCACATCATGAAACATGATTGTTCCCTTGAGCACTGCCCTGCGAGGAGAGCTCCTGGCTGGGCATCTGCAGGGTCAGATGATGGCTCTTGGGAGAGATGAAGGAGGCTGGCTGCAGTTTTGTTTGTTTGCAATATCTGAAATTTGCAAGTTCATACTACAGTAAAATGCTACAAAGTGCATATATCTACTTTCAGCTTTTAAATCCTAGTCATATTCTTTGTCTGGTGCTTGCCTTAGAGTGTAATCACTTCAGCAGAGATTTTATCAGCCTCCATAGCCACCAGACTGATCATGTGGCCTTACTGTGATTGAGCCAAAGGTACAAAACTTCAGACAGAAGCTTTTCTGTAGGTATTCATGAAACTGTAGAAATAACTATGTAAAATTCATTAACAGTAATATTTTGCACAAATACCTTAGACACCAAAGCTATCTGTGTTAGTCCCAGAAACAGAAGCACTAAGCTGTGTCATGCTGTACCCATTTTTCTCATTACATCTTGGGTAAGATGCATTATCCCAGCTGCTGGGATTTTCAACTTTGTCTTGAATTGCAGGCAACTGAAGAGATTGTTTGCAACACTACTTCAACTAAATCAATTACTCCTGGCAGAAAAAGCACACACCTCCTCCTCAAGTTCTCCAAATACAAAGTTCATTTAAATCACTTCAAATCTAAATAGAGAAAAAGGAGAGAGGAAAAAAACTGCATGGAAAATTATCTTTTAATAACAATTTTGAAAACAAAGCTACAAAAATTACAAATATTTCAATAAAAATCCCAGTCTAGACTGTATATAACCCTGAAGATTCTCAGTACATCAAAGCAGTGCTACAGGTAATTTATGGAGCTGACAATCTATCTCCCTCTATCCATCATCTTTGATAGGAACCCAAACCTGGTGTCATGGAGTTTGCTTAGCAGATAAGATCATTTTCTCCTCTTTTGGGAGCATCTCTGAGATATGAAATAAAATTGAATGAACTGTACTTATTATACTTTCTAAGCACACATTCATTACACACTAAGCAGCCTTTTTGCCATACACAAGATTTTAAAAACAAATACTTCAGAAACTGTATCACATGACAATTGTTCATTGTAAGCATGTTTTACTGTTTTCATAATTTGCAGTGCTGTACTAGATTTTCACAAAAACTAGATCCACATGTAGTGCATTACTAATGAAGATGACAGTGCTGGCTTTAAAAACGCTTCTTTCGTTTCAAAATACCACTTTTGTCCGTTTTGCTGCTCTAACCCCCTACATAGAGAGGAAAACCTTTACTGTGTTTGTACTGCCCTACTAATGGAATAGAAATACATGTCCTTCTTATTTTTTCACATGCTACATTTCCAGACAAAAATCTTACCTGAAATCCATAATCCAGGATCTTGACTAGCTTGCCATTTCACAAGAGCAGCAGCTGGCATAAGCTGGCAGAGCTCCAATACAGTCAAATGGGGTTTATAAGATGAAAGTGCATTCTTTACTGAAGTAGCCAACTCAATTCAAAATCAGGAATTTTAAAAGGAACTGTTTGAAAATAAGAGCTACAAAGAAGTAACTATTCTTTTTAAAGATAAATACTGTGAAGCTGAGCTTTTAAATTGCACAAAGAGAACAAATTCATCCATGTTCCCCAGCAGGCAGGTAGTGGGGACACAGAAAGTGAAATCTTCATTGAATTACTAGCCTCACAGAAGCCAATGATACCAATTCCTTGGTTTTGTGAGAATTTTGCCTCATTAGGAAGACACTTTTGGCATAAAGAGTAGTGATCAGTGGTTAAAAACCTACCTGCAGACAGTGTGTGACTCTCATTTCCAGCCAGTCAATTTTGGGATGGATCCTGTGTCTAATGCTTCAAGTGTTTAACACTGATGACCTCCATGATGGGACAGAATGAGCCCTGCTGAGGCCCACGGAGAGTTCATGGCAAACTAGAGGGGTGGGCTGACAGAAACCTCACGAAGTTTAGCAAGAAGTGCAGAGTCCTGTACCTGGGATGGGTCAGCTTTATGGGGTGGATTGGCAAAATCACAGCCAGCAAGTGCAGGAATGGGATTATACCCCTTGGCACTCACGAAGCCACCTCTGAAATAAAAATGCTCTGGTTTTGGGCCCCCAGTACACAGAGGAAGATCAATAAACTGTTCAAATTATATACTTACAGCATTGTCAGCCTAAATTTACAATTTCTATTTTATGTACAGAAAAAGGCATTTCTCAGCTATAATAACTCACATCTCCCTAAGGTAAACATTTAAGATGATTCATGACCTAGGAGTACTTGTTCCTCTCCAAAGACTTCAAAAGGATTTCACACAAATTTATGAGATACCTTTAGCCACATTTGAGTCATCTAACACTGTCAGAGTAACCCGCTCTGAGCTGTCTTGCATTACACATGAAAAAAGAGAGATTACTTACAAAGTAAATAGCAGCATAATGTCTGAACTCCAATTTTTTATCCAATTTTGACCAAAGGTAAACACACCAACTGCAGAACTTATGATAAGAAGCCTTAAACTCAAGTACCCCTGTACTTTCCTCCTTGAGATGAAAAAATATAATATTAAAATTCCGATTATAAAGAGAAAACTGAGGAGCACTAACATGGCAATATTCAGGAATTATTTTTGTGATGTTAAAAGTATAGATAAAATGGTTTATATGAAGTTTTACGAGAGCAGTAGAGAACTCCTATACAAGTTCTGAGAAATCTTATCTATATATCTATGGACTTTTAAGACAGTGAGTGTAGGGTTTCTGTATCTCATTTATTTATAGGATATTTAAAACCATCAAGAGATTTTTTTTAAAAAGACAGATGCAATTTAGTACATGCAATGGCTTTACATTTCTGCAAATACCGCATTATTAGTAGATTTGTAACTGTCAGGACCCAGCTGCAAATCCACTCCGTAGCCATTGCATTACACCCAGCAATGCTCTAATCTGAGGAGCCATTGCCTGTTCCTAAAAATCATGGCCAATGCGTTGACACAGGTGAAATATTTTACCACCCGCCAGCAGGACCAGAAGCCACCAAAGCTTCCAGAATTCCTCTAATACTCCCACTGCACACATGAAAACACATTAAAGTGAAAGTGTGAGGTTATCAGGACCACCTGAAGCATCAAACATAAATATCACACTGAGACAACTGCACTGTTGCAAACATGCCTTGAGGCACTGCCACATAATTCAGCCTTGGCATCAGGCTGTGTTGAGAAAACGAATGGACTGATTAAAGCCTTGACCAAAATTATGACATAAACTGTGCTTGACATCTCAAACAGAGACTGTGGGACGCTGGTATCTAAACTGGCTAAAGGAACAAAGATAGCTTCTCATCTCCTGTGATTCCCACTCTGACATGTCCATATCAAAACAAGATCATGGCACAATTTCCCCCCAGTGTCCTCATTCCCAAAAAGAGGAAACTGTCATGGGGAAGCTGTAGTGCATCAAAGGCAAGAGAAGAGGGACACCAAGAGTGCAGGTCTTGATCCCAGTTACCTCAAGAAGCACTTATAACAGAGAGGCTGGAAATGCATAGAAGTCAGATCCTTCTCAGGAGAACAAATTGATTTGCTCTACCTTAAGAATCAATGGTCATCAGGATAATCCTACAGGTCTCAGCTGTAGGATAGTCACATCTCTAATGTCTGGCATCACGCCTGGACTACTTTTGTAAAATCTAAATTTTGCTTGAAGTTTGCTGCCTTTTGCTAGACCTCGTGAAAAGAGCACATGTTCAGCAGTGAACACTTTTGCCTACTGCACCAAGAGGTGTTTTCCATCCATACAGACTTATGTTTCTCAGAGCATGCTGCAACTACACAACTTGAATCATATTCAGGGTTTGCAGGAGGTTAACGTGTTTAGAGGAAGAGCACTTTTTTGTATGCTGGTGCCAGTGCATTGGAGATAGTTTATATTTTATTATATTTCTTGGTGTAATTTCAGAAAATATAACTCTATTTCTGTCACTGCAGCACACTCAATCATCTGATCCACACCTAAATTGCTAAGATGGCGGGGGAACTGCAGTAGCACCAAGCACACTGTAAACCATCCCTCTCTGGAGGAATTAGTCTAACTTCCATTTCTCTGATAGCTAACCAATGAGCAAGTCCCTGTAAGATCTTCCATGATTTTTTACAGTTTGAGATCATTCAAGATGAGCAAACACAATGAACATCACAGCAATGCATTTCCACATGATTCTGTAGGTCATCTTTAAAAAACTTCCAAAAATTACTGAAAAGAGTTCTAGCAAATTCAGCATGGAAGCTTTGACATTTCCCCATGATGAGAAAAATTATAAGGGTGTGACAATATGTAATCACATATTGTAATATTTTATTCAATACTGAATTTGAATAACAAAATTTAAACAGATTTTCTAATAAATAAAAAGAAAAACAGCTTGTATAAAAAAGGTAAATCTAGCCCAAGATACCCTTGTGAGTAATTGTCACAAGTTCTGCCATTTCTTTTCATTTGTGCACAAACCCTTGGGTGAGTACATTTTCACCTTAGCCACTTGCCACTGTTTGTCCAAATCACAAGGCTACCATCAATCAGAAAAGAATATAATTTAATGCCTACAGGTAGTAAAAAACAATTTAATAGAAGACATTTTTCTCTCCCTTGCAAGTGCCTGTAATAAATTGCCCATTTTCCAGGCAGGACAATTCAAGAACGTATCGCCAGGCTGGCTTAAATACATGAAAACCTTCCACACTGTGGTAAATGCCTGCTGGGGATATTAAATAGAAGAAGGTAAGGAAGATTTTCCAACTACTAATGAATTTGCTGTCAAAAAAGAAAGAATCCACTCTCCAAATTTTATCTGTAGAAAAAGCATGAAGAATTCCAAGACACAGGGATACGGCCACCATCTGTGGTCATTTAGCGCAATCATGATTACATCACAAAAGCAGCTTGTCTCAATTCCCAAAATGTACTTTGCACAGCTTTTGGTAACTGTGCAAAGCCACAAATCTTAGGGCAAAGAGCTTTAGAGTCATGTCAAAAGGCAATTCCATATTTGTCTGAATGTCCATATACCAGTGAATTATCTGAAGCATGACATTCAGAGCTACAAGAATAAGTTGGTTGTGTAACCACAGATGGAGGTCTGACAAGTTCAGAACATTTGAGAAAAGGGTCCTTGCAGTAAATCTCATCTGCCATTGCATACAGTCAAAATTATTTTAATAGCTATTTATTTTCATAGATATATGTGTCTGTATATACAGCTTTTTCTTTCATTACTGCAAATTGCAGTAAAAACATACAATCTTTGCAGTGTATGAATGCAAGGGATCAGATTAACTGTTGTTCTTCCATGGCGTTATTACGGGAGGTTTCCAACAGAAAACATATTGGTCACTGATTGTGCTTGTGATATTTGCTAGCTAGTGGCCAGACACAGCAAAGGAGGGATCAATGTGCAGGAGGCTCATTCCATACTGCTGAACAGGATGCAGAATTCTGAAGTCTTGCCTTCCCCTATCTCTAACATAGAGACAGTGAAAAAGTTAAAATAACACAGAGCTGAAAGACCCTGCAGTAAGTTGAAGTTGGTTTACCCTTCCCTGATAAAAATCAAGCCAAGACAGCAATATTTTTTAATTACAAGTCCACCTCAAACTTTGACGTAAAGTTAAGTTTAGTTTAAGCGTTTTCCTCTCAAAGTGTATGTAGATAATTATGGAAACTGTTAACTTTTCCAGATGATGCCAGGCCTTATCCAGCTGACCCAGTTTCACTTAAATGGAAGAAGTTCTTACCTGCCTCAAAGTGGTGTGAAGAAGCAAGGCAGTGCAGCAGGTCGCAGATGAAAGGTGCCAAAAACTAATGCATGCCACTAACCATCACTCCCTGCCCACTTAAAATCCTTCTGTAGCTAACAACTATCTGCCAGGTGTGAAGAGAAATGAGGTACCACTCCAATTAGTAATACACAGTCTGATTAATAACTAAATTAATAGAGCATGGCACTTGTATGCACAAATAAATAACTGAAGTTTGATCGAGTAAGAAAAACAGCAAGATACTGATATTACCATGTGCCCTGTCCCCCTTCACACAGGATTAGAAGACAAAGCCAATTCTATTTGACACTCAGAAACTGATTAAGTGCACTAAGATCAAAAAAATTTGAATGGCTGCAGTGTCACAGGGAAAGATGGAAAATAAGGAGAGGGATAGAAGCAATTTCTATAGTTAGTTTCATTTGCCTCATGTGTTTGGTGCATCCAAGTCACACCTTGGAACAAGACCATCACACTATGTCTAAAACCAATGGTTTTCCCCAGAGTTCCACTTTTAAGCACATACTACAACTACACCTCCAGAATTTCAGGTCAGAGCTGGGAATTTAGTCTTGCCCTCAGCACAGTGATTGAGGGCCAAGTGCCAAATCCAGCTCTGCCTTAAGCACCAGTAAAAACTGTCAAACACAAAATGCAGCTGTCTAAGGTCAAGTCCCAAACGTTTTGTTCAAGTAAAGCACAGATGATCTTGACCTCAAGAAAACTGAATGTAACATTCATGTCATGGGCTAGTCAAAAAAACAGGGTTCCTACAATAAAAGCAGGAGCTATTTATTTTTGAAGGAAGATTAAAAGCCTTTGATCAAACTGTACCTTTTAAGCAGATAGGAGCTGGGTCTCGGATAACTTTAAATTGTAAAAAATTTCCCCAGAACCGTGGGGTATTGCAAAATATTAATTGTTGATTACAAGTAATTTAAAAAAAAACATAATCGTTGTTTAACAGTGCTTACAGCATTAGGCTTTTCTCCATGCTTTCTCTGAGCTAAACAAACTGAGAAATTTTATTTTAATTTCACATTGGTATAGGATTTCCAGAAGAATGACTTGTTTTTAATATACTGCACCTGCCTGAAGCTAAGAATTAAGGTCAACAAATTAAAAAAAAAATAAGTCAGAAGAATTCTTCAGCAGTTCCAGAATGATCCCTTAGCAAAGCTTAAGATAAATTTCTCCTCAAATGTAGCTTGAGAGGTAACATGTCTAAGTTATGTAGGATGTGCCTGTTACAGAGTTGCATCTATAAAACCTCCCTTCCCAGCCATACAAAAATCAGTCTCAGCTGTTACCCAGCCGTTTGCATCCTCCCGAGTTACAGACCTGCTTTGGAATACCTTGTGCTGCCGGTGCCGTGGGCTTTAGTGCCACTCTGTGTTCGAATGGCACAACTGCAGCTCTGGAGCGCTCCGCCAGGGCACCCAGCAGCTTGATGCGAACAGAAGTGATACTTTACTGATTCGTAGAGAATTGCGGGTTTTAGAAAAAAGGCTGATCCTTCATTTGAGCTCATCTTTAGCCTCAGTGCTTCTGTTCAAAAGTCGCAGTGGGATTTTCAGAGGAAATGGACATTCAGCCTGAAATGGTATGTCATGGCCATGAAAAGTAAAGAAATTGCCAGCAGAGAGGAGGGGAGCGTGAAAAGTTTGCAGGACATAGGAGACAAGACAAAGTCGGAGGAAGCAAGAAGAGACATTCAGCAAACACATGCAAGGAGGAGAAGGACCAAGTGAACACAAAGAGAATGGGACAATGTAAAAAATTATTAGGAGACGTCAGGTAAGCTATTACTGCTTTGTGGCTCACCTGGGCAAAAACTCATCTTCACCGAAATACATGTCTCAAATTTAACCTAAGAGATGAAAGCAATCCCATATAGTATATTTCTTTATTCTGCCTGTTTCTACTTCCTGATTCACATTAATTATTTTTGTTATTTTAGGATGGGTATTTTCTTTTTTAAACCTAAAAAACCCCGCAGATAATACACTTTTGAAACACCTTGCCAAAATAACGGCTCTGCTATCAATATACTTTCTAAATGAAAGGCAAACTAACAACTAGCTGAGAAAAAATTATCAGTTCTATCAACAGTAAATTCCACAAAAATAAATGTTTTACAAGAAGTTTCCATAACATAAGTAGAAGTTACAATCAGACAAAAAAATATTTTCTCCCAGGCCTATAAATATCCGAAAACTAAAATCATGAACAGAAACTAAAACTGTGTAGGAGTTCCTGCTTATTGCAAAAGAAAAACATTATTTGTCCAAACAAAATAAGATGAGGCTAAGAAGTGTCTCGAGAATCAAGCAAGCCAAGGTGACCATAAAACACCAGAAACGTTTTGCACAGGGATGCTCAGACTGCCCATAGTGGGATGGTGTCACACCCTGCCCTGCCAGCCTCACCTGACCTACACGAACACTAATGCTGGCAAGTGGCAAATCACCAAAGGGCTGCATTGTGAGAACTGTTATTTATAATACGTGGAGACACCATTATCACACACAGCAGCTAGCATGCAGCATCACAATAAAGGCAGTTCCTTTAGCAGATCTGCCCTCAAAAAAATTACCAATCTCAGAAACACGGAAGAGCACAGAGTCCCCCTCGGCTGGCCTGAGGACATCACATGTCTGCCAGAGGAGATGGGCTGCTGCAGTATGGCATGACAAAAGGGTGCTGAAGGAACACAAACTGTTTGAGGCTTGCATTCTCTTTTCTGCTTGAATTTCTGTAAGATCTCTAATGAATAGAAGTTAATTAGCTACACTTAAGACTGATATACAACTACAGCCATAGGGAATAAACAGGTTCACCAGCTGCTGTATTACTTTAACTACACTGTAAATTGCTGCATGCTATTAACATGCTCTCCTGGCTTCAATAAAGAAAATCTTATTGAAATCAGTAGCACACATTTCCTATTTCAGTGAGACATTGCAAAATTAAAATGATATGTAGTAAAAACAATATGTGTGAGCCACCTGCTTACTGTATGATAGAATAGATTGGCATAGAATGACAGCTGCTGCACAGCCAACATTTCAGATACTGTACTACCTTGCCAACTGGACTTAAATTCACACACGATTTCCTTGACTAGCACTGAATGAATTTTTGCTGCTATAAATATGCATTGGCAATTGTGATGAATCATCCTGGGTACTAAGGGTCATTGTTAATTCAAATACATCAAGACCCATATCCAGTGCAAAAAGCCTCCAGAGCAAATATTGATGAGTGCGGACTGTTTGGTGACCTACACGTAAAGAACATGTCTTGACCCACAACAAAGGGTAATGAAGCCTGCAGGGCTTGCTGGATGTTCATAGCACAAAATGCTCAATGTTAAAACCAAAATACTAATCAATCATCACATGGCTCCTCACACTAGCTTGGAATCCATGAGAATTACCATTATCAAGACCTTACAGCCTTATTTAGGCACCGAGAGCTACATTCAGAGAGCCTAAACTCCCTAATTTCTTACACTTTTCCTAGCCTATGCTACATCTGCATTTTGTTTTTAGCAGACTCAAGTCAGGTCTCAGCTCTGTCCCTGAGCTGGGCTGTCTGAATCCCTTTTCAGACTCATATGGTTCTCAGCACTGCTCAGTCACAGGAGCTTACTGAAAGGCAGGCTCCTTGATGTTGCTTCTAATTCCCATTGATTTCAATTAGAGCCATGTGTCTAATTATGTTTGCAGATCCGTTTTTGCTGGTTTTATATTAAGGGGATGCCTAGAAACAATAAGCGTTTCTTTTAATCTAAATTTCTCTGCTGGCAGCTGATGTCTCAAGTCAGTGCTGACAGGAGCTCTAACAAGGAACCTTGCATTAGATTCCCCTGATAACAAAATCTTGTTTGCATATATAATCATAAATACTCAGAGTTGCAATAGGAAATAATTTTATAAGGATTAATATGATTTACAGTTCTACAATAAGCAGTGATACAGTAGTGTTCATAAAAGGGCAGATTTGGGGTAAAATCAGTAATCTATTTCAACCAATTCAAATGCCAATATCCCATCTGCTAAGTCTCTTTATTTTATATCAGTCTGCCATTTTCTCTTAGTGGTAGCATCAATAAACATTGTTGGTAATCATCTGCTTGTGCTCTAATGTGGCATATTCAGTTTCATTGAACAAAGCCAGGCTGAAGATCCCCGAAGGAAAACAAAAGTGAGTTGTTTAGTTATGATTCAGACCCATGTCTCTGATTTAAGAATGACTCAAGTTGCATAATCACCAAACCTGAACATAAATATGTTTTATGATATACAAAGCTAAATGCTAATAACAGCTGCTTTACTTGTTCAAAATAATTTTTCAATTACATGGGGTTCTTTTCTTCATTTTGCCAAATGCAGTGTAACACTTCAAAAAAAGCCATTAATTTGAGGAGTTCACTAAAAATAGTATTTTTAGTGTCTGATGATGTATAACAGGATTCCAGCTGGAGAATACTACTTTGATTTATGAAAGCATTTGTTTCTCTTTCCCTGATTTCAGATAGATTTGTTATCCACAGAGACGAAAGGCTGGATACCTAGGCCTAAATTCAGGTACCCCTTAGCTGGCTTTTGCTCTAAAATTCCCAAATACATCTAGTATACTCACAGTCTGCAGCCAGAGATAACCTAAAGCATGATTACAAAGGTGGGTTTTGTTTCTCTGGCACTGTAAAATTACAGTTTGAATACTGTAATTAATCACAGCCATTCATAGTTACAATAGGCCTGATAATCAGTGGTGAAGGGAATTACAATAGGCCACTTACTCTGAGAAACTTGGAGATGAGAAGCCCTGGCTTGCACAGTAACTTCAACGCCTCACAGGTTTTGAGTTTCTATCAGGATGTTTGGGTTTCTAACAGGAACAAGTCAACAAGAAACTTGTGTCCTTCAGCCTTAAAAGGCTTATCAGTAAGACAGAGAGGATCTAAAACTGTCCAGTTATGAGAGCAACTGATACACATGTTAACACAAAGCTGGAATACCAGCCTGGAAAGTAACCTTCAGGAATCAGCTACGTTTCTTGACACTGCTTGCTTCTTCAATCAAACTTCCTCCATTTAAAAAGCTATTTCCAAAAAATCTACATTCTCTGATATGAAAATGTTCCCTTACAGATTATTGTCAGGACAGGCAGTTATTCTCATGGCCCACCAGGCCCTCAACAGACCCATGCTCCTGGAGGTCCACTGCAGAGGTGGAGGACACAGAGCTCAGCACCACTGGGGAGCAGGAGCTCCAGGGAGGCTGGAGCAGGCTGTAACCTGCCAGTTCTGCCTTGAGGACAGACCCTGTAGAAGATTCTCATGCCTGTCAGCTAATACTGTACCCTGCCCTGGCATTGTAATGGAAACGGCAGTGCTTTCTGAAGGCATCTTTGACGTGAGACATAAAACCACACATGTTTGTCATTTCTATATTTAACATACCGATGCTGAGCTTGGGGAGGAAAGAATAGCTTCTGCTAACATAGATCAAAAATGTCTTTTGAGAGGTGGCATGTAAAACCATATCCCCAGAAAAGATGTTTAGTTATTACTAAAAACTCTGATGTTAGCATTGCTTTCCCAAATTACTAGAAACCACTTTTCAAAGGAAAGACTGCAAAAGTACAAATATAATAAGTTTACAAATTATATTCTTTTACATTTGCACAGTCACCAATGACAAAAAAATCCATTACCTCAGCAAAGAACCGCTAAATAATCTATTACATTTATTCTTCAAATTATATTATTTACTGTAGTATTTATAGTGTGACTAACACTTACACGTTAAACAAGCATCTTGTTTCTAAGATGCTTAGACTTTTATGCACCCATAAAAATAAAAAAATACCAACCATTGGAAAAAAGCAAATTTACTAGTAACATTCAAATATTGTTCATACTATGTAATTAATTCTGTAGGTGTGGCTTGATGATATACAACATAATAGATTATTTGGAGCACAGGCACTGCCAAGCGTGCTGCGGTCCCAGCTGGCCTGCTGCCTGGGCTATAAATTTTTTGTGCAAGAAGTAAATCCTGCTTTAGAATGTTACTTAGGCCTGAGATTTACTATTCTGCAACATCACCTACACCGATGTCCACACACAATAGCACAGCTGCAGGAAACGGGGCAGCAGAGAGCGCCAGCTCTGGCAGCAATTCCTGCCGGAGGGACCGCTGCCGCCCAGGGAGACTCCAGGAGCCACCAAAGGGAATGGCAGTTCATGCCAGAAAAACAGCAGCAGCACATTATCCCCATCCTCTCCCTGGTGAAATGAATAGACCATTAGAAGCCAAAAAAGAAATCTGTGTTGAGATACTGCTAATGTTCTAACAAAGTGACACAAACAAGTTACACCTCTAACAACTCACCTTCTTCCTACTCTAGGTATTTATAGCGATCTCTTGAATTTGACTGATCTACCATAGTCTATTAATTGTGCTGATCCCCCCACCCCTCGCCTCCCCAAAAAAAAGCAGGATAAACAAGGGGCAAAGTGAAATTTTTAAAATAGAATTTCCTCGCCTCAGTTTATTTAAGTTAGATATTTAGGACTGAGCTTATCAAGCCAACTGGTGGGTATCCTGCACATGGCATAGCACCTAGCACCAGCTTCCTGCGTGTGCTGAATCATGGCAACTGATTTTACAGGAGCCGGTGCTACATCCATATACCACAGAGCAGAAACAAGCTTTTTATTATGACAGTCTCTTAATTAGTAAGTTGTTAATAAACCAAGTTAAAAACAACAAAACAATTGACTGATTATTAAATGACCTTAGAATAAAATGTGCTGTTACTATACTTGAGCTAGAACAGCTCAAGTAAATATCTCCAAAAGAAAAGCAAAGTCTTCTATAACAGAAACCAATTTGATATGGAAATGGGTCAACAGTTGCTTAAGATGTAGCACAGTTTTGATTTGATCTGCTATATTTGGACTCTGTAAGAGGCGCTTCCAGTAACATCGGTATTGCTTATACATGAGACTTTTGCATAATCACTGTATGAAGCATTAGAATTCTTCAAACTGAGAATGATTTTCAAAATGATTATATATATATCTATGTTAATAATGTGGCTACGACAGTATTTGCTGAAGAAAAAGAACAACTGTTTTCTAAAACAATTAGGATTCATGATACATTGCTTGGCACGCTATTGTTCAAAAGCCAACACGGTCCTTATCCAAAGGAAGCCCAGATGCAGCCATGGGCACCAAGTTATGCTTAGCACTTAGCTCAGAATACATGCTGGTCAAGCAAGTAGAAATTTGGAAATAATTGGACATCTATTTGTGTTACAAATTAAATCCTTTTTAATTTGTAGCAAGCTGTTTGGTATATTGCTGCTTTTCAGACAGGATCACAATTTGAGTTGTTCTTAAGGAAACAACCAGATTTCATTTTAAGATTTTAAGATTTTTTACTTCCACGTATCTCAGCTGTTAGCTTTCTAGTCCAGCTTGTTATTGCTATGGAGCCCCTGGTAAACTTTGTGTCACCAGAAGAACTAATCTGATTTCACTCCTGAAAACTATGAAAGATCATTTCACCGTGCTTACCACTGTGTTAGGGAACCTACCCCAGCCAGCAGGGAATGTTCCTTCTTCTTTTCAAGCTTGGCCTCCACTCACACTTGCTACAGAAAAAATTGTGTTGCTTCTTCTTTGCCCTTGCATTCTGACCTTGGGAAGAAGAACACACATATGTAATATCTTCCTTTAAGTGCACAGTAACTGTGCACAGCTCACTTCCTGAACACGAAGTGCAGGCATTAAATCAGCTATTGACTCCTGCAGAGTGATCAAAGGAATTTGACCTTGCCATAGATGAGGTCCTAGCAGCCCTCACAGCCACAATCAGCTGCTGGGCATGGGAAACCTTAAAAACCAATAATTATAGTGACCATTTTCAATTTATCTGTGTGTGCTGTTTGACATTGAAAAAGAGCACATTCAGAAAATATTATCATATGTCATAACATAAGCATATTATCTCTGCAGAGACATAAATGAGTTATTGTAGCCATAGTAAGCCAGAGGTTTGCTGAAATCAAAGGGAATTGGGAATGCTAGATCTTCACACAGATAACAAAATGAAACAAAAATGCACCAGGCTATTTGTGATGAATAATAGTGCATCTAAAATCAACATGAATTATAATTACATGGGTTACTAACCTTTACAGAGTCCACATGAATATCCATTGGATTCCTGTGTCCATTCAGCACCTTAAATGCCAATAAAGATGATATTCTGAGAACAAAAGTCTCTACAATACGTGTCTCCACCAGGGCACAGCCCACTCTATTGAAGCATATTTTAACCTAATAATTCCTATAGCATATTGCAATTTTTAGACTAACTGCTATTAGTGAAAACCCAACTATTCAGTCCTGTGTCTGGCTCTGTAACAGATGTCATACATATTGTTTAACAAGTAGTTCATGTCTCTTGACACCATTTTACCACTTGTAAAATAAGAATGCTATGAGATCATTGAATGGTAGACATTATAGAAGTAGAAAGCATTGACTATTATTTGTTGTTTTATTATTATTTAATGTAACATATGGATGCAAAATTCTGGCTTGTTTGACCAGGAAGACAGCCCTATATGTTTAGAATTAAATTAGCATAGAAAAAAATTAAGCAAACAGACTATCTCAAACAGGAAATGAAATAAACAGTATGGAGCTCTTTAAATACATAACAAGTAATCAGCAAAAGGGCTGTGAACGGAACCTGAGTGGGAAGCTTGTGACCAGTGAGGCTGATACTGCTGGAAGCCTGAATGAAAGTTAAAAGGCTCCATGACTAGGCCAGACTATACAGGCAATTAGAAGTGCTGAATGTTGCCAAGGCATCAGGCCAACAAGAATTACAACTCAACAAACTGAATGAAGGAGAGTGGGGGGAGGAAAAAAAAGAAAAAGGAAAAAAAAGGAAAGGCTTTAATTAAATATTTGAGATCTCACAAGGGATGGGGAAAGTGCCAGGTAACTGGAAGATGGTTAACTAAACAGAGGGGGTCTGTTCACTCATTAATGCGTGGGGGAATTTACAAGTGTAACTTCTACTACCATTAATTGGAGCTACAGTAAATGAGTGATGCCAGTGCATACTGGTGGGGAAAGATTCTACCTAGTCTGGTCTTACCTGGTAAGGGCTCATCGAAGAGTTATGGATCTGAATGAAAAAAGTCACCAAGATAGAACTTGTAGAAATAAAAACTTCTACTATTTTGAGTACAGGGTGGTCCCAGAATAATGAGATATTTTCTTAAGAACTTTTCCTAGCAGTGTTTTTTCAGAATTGTGCATTTACTCTGCCCTGCACCTCGGAAAACTGTGTGGGACATGGGTCAGGTTTAGAGTGCATTAAAAATCTTCATTTCTGCCGCTGCTTGTCAGAAAGGTCACCAGTTGGGATGATTTGATTGTGCCTGTGCTGAAATGAAACAGGGAAATGAAGCCAGCAGGCCACTCACCTAAAGAGAAAGAGCAAGAAAGAGGAGAACAGAGGTGCTTGTGAAGGGACCCCCTTGGTGAGGGTGGGGTAAAAACTCCAAGTGTACTCTGTCACCAATGGACCCATTTTAGAAACTCTGTAGATGCAATTACTTAGGTAAGTTTATATGTATTTTTGTGCAGCTCCAAATTCCATGGCTTTGACAAGACCTATCACATGACAAATCTTAAATACATGTTAGTTATAATCGTTTTGCTGTCCACTGTTCCTCCATTAAATCTGAAGTTTTTTCAAAATAAAATTTTAAATTTCATTGCTCCTACAGCACTACAATGAAGGCAGAAATTACATACCAGCTAAGCAGAGATTTGTATTTTTTTCAGCCACAATCAAAGAAACTTTGGGGTATGTAAAGTATGCTATATTTTCAGCGCCTGTTAATGAAAACCAGAAATAAAATTTTAGCGACTCTTTCAGGTACATTAAATGGAGAAATAAGGGCCAGGAAGCTCATATCATGGTCCTGTGTAGGTTGTTTTGTCACTGTTTCTGAGTGAAAAGGAAAAACCATCAGAGTTTCAGACCATGGCATTTAAAAAAGAGCAGAATTCAGCATCTGTTCTCCACGTGAGATGGGATAGTTTAGAATGTCATGGGATGGTTTAGAATAAGGAATCTATTAAAAAAAAAAAAAAAAACACATAAAAAAGGCTATGAGCCTTCACAGTCTTGAGGCCATAGAAAATCTTGTTAAAACTCAGACTGCCCTGAGATGTTCAAGAACTTGATGTCTCAAGTGAAATGCGTCCTTACAAGCACATTTAAGAAGGTTTAATATTCTCAACATTTACTAACACTTTACCAAAAAAGCGGTCAGGTAGCAACCTTGATAAGCCCAGTGTTACTTAAGCTTGGACTCCTATTTCATTATAGGAATAACAGAGTACAAGAGAGCATTAGAACAATTAAATTGTTGCTGCAACCAACAAGGAATGAGAAAGATATCCATTGAAGATATCCATTGAAGTGTTTACAGTGCTTGAAGACAAATTTCCAGTCACCTCTCCACAGTATTTACCTTACAAAAAGTAGCTGCAAAGAACTATTCACTCTTTTTTTTCTCACCTAACCTCATGGAAATATAGACATCTGTAAAGGACAAAACAGATCCACATTTACAACTGCTATGAAAGAGAGCTTATTTCAAAAGTACATCCTTTATAGCCGTAACAGAATTAAATACTAGATAAGTATCAATTTAACTATATTTTCGTATAGAGCTTAAATGCTGACACAAGAGTCAGTCAATCTTACTAGCCAAATCAGATAAATTTCTTAAGATTAAGATGGGAAAAAATGGAAAATTTTTACATTAAGGTGGTGGGCTATATTGTAGCTTAATTTATAATTTCCAGGCGTATAAGGCAAGCATAGACAGACCATATGTCTTTTCTTGGCCTTTAAATGCTCCTATTTTCCACTAGACTTGCCTTTTTCTCCATCTATTGGCAACCATACCATTTGCTATTCAGGTGATTGGCTGTAATGAGCCAACTCCTGTTTCCATATGAATAACCACTTTTTTCCCCAATTACTTAAGCTGCCAGCAAGTCACTGGTGTCATGTTCTTTGATGCAAATCTGACTGTCAATAGAGAATAGGACTACATAAAGGAAGAATTTATGATGATACCTTTAGCTAAATATTTTTTGTAAATGCTATTCAGTTTAGCTTCCAAGGAACATGGGCAGCAATGGTCCACAGTAAGAAGTAAGGATATCTTTAATTGGCTTTGTGCTCCACATGCCCTTGTAATCAGCCTTCCCATATGGTAGTCTGAAATAAATTTATCAATCTCAATTTATGTATTTATGTCACTTTAAAAGGTCCATTTTAGTCAATATCAAAATCTATAAAATGTCACATTTAATTTTAAAATTTTAATTAAAAGAGTTAGAGCACCGAATATATAGTTTGATATTTGCAATTTTTTGAAATAAGCAGACACACAGAAAAGCATTGGGAAAGGGATTTTCTGAGGCAAGTGAACACCAGATATTAACAATACAAGAACTAAATATTAATTTTAACTTACTTTTTTAAAAGGTCATTTTTTATTAAGTCATTCTTAAGTGGGCTTGGATATTTTTTCACTTAAAGGGAAACAGCTTACATTTTGCAAGACAGGAGACCTTCTTCTTGAAATGCACCATGATAAGTGTGATCATGGGGCAAGGGGCAGATTCCTTGCTAGTGTTGGCACTCCTGGCTGCAAGCACCATGTTTGACAGTAAATAGCTATAGACTAAACTATTTTCCATTTTACAACTTGCAATATTAAAATTCTAATACAGAACTATAAAAGCAATGTTACTCACTATTCAAAGCTTTGTCCATTTACTGCCTGCCTTCAAACCTGCATCATTTCAGGATGCCTCTCCAGATCTCTATCAAGTAGATTATCTAAGTGTTGTTCATTTTTTCCAGGTGATTCCAGTTATACACCATTTTGAGCATCTCAGTAATTTTGTGAACACCTACTTCTGCAATATAGACACCAGCAGCCAATCCTAAAAGAAAGACAAATTCAGTACATATTTAAAACTTCTGTTGGTCCTACAAACCTCTGATTCAGTTCTGCATGTTTCCAGGTGCTCTTAGCTCAGCCTTTACCTCTCAAATAATTAGCTCCTGTAGTAACTTCTTTTGTAACAGCAGGTGCCCTTAACAACCACTGCTCTTTTGTTGAATGGGTTTCTGGATCCATTTTTTTATCATTGGAAACACAATAACAAATTATTCTTTACATAAGGTTGACGGCACATATCGCAGAGCTGAGACAAATCAAGAAGCCAGCAAAGGGAAGAAAGGTAGAAAGTAAAAATATTTCTTTAACAGTCTGCTAAGAGGTAGATTATCTTTGATTGTGCTCATTTACAAATGGGAAAGGTCCTGTCTGCAAGCAAAAAGAGAAAATATATGCTAAGCCTAAAATTCATTAGTGAAATATATTTAATACCAAATGAAACAAAACAGTAATGTTGAATTCAGTGGGCTTAATTTACCTCAAAAATAGAAATGTCTTTTTAAGTTTAAAGTTGTTGTTAAATGACAACCTGGTTTTATTATTATTATTGAGCTAAAATCTGATTTTAGGAGCACACATAAAATCAGAGTAGCTCAGGTTTCTCTGCTTACTCAAGACCAGGACTGGATTAGACTGCACTAATCAGGGTTTTGAATATCACATAAATAAAAATATATGACAGTTGTAATTCATTAACTTCGGTGCAGAAGTTAATTAGAATTTGTACAAATAATTTTTATGGGTTTTTTCACCAATGCTTTTTCAAAGGTATCTTAATACTGTTGCTCATTATAACGTGTATATACTCAAGCAAAGCTGGCTGCCACAAACTGTAAAGGAGCACTGCTGATCAGGTACCAGAACAGGGGCATTTAGGCCCTGGAAGGAACAAAGAGGTGCCTGATTTGATTTCCCAAAGTTAGGGTACCTGCCTGCTCTCTGGCTGCATAAATGCTTTCAAATCTTTTAAATTCTAATGGACTAATGCAAGGCACAGACTAGCTGGTGCCTACATTTGAAATCTGCTCTCAAACCTCATTTGCAGATTGGCCAGATGGTCATTAGTGTGGAGGTGTTCTCCAGGCAGACTTGCTTTCAGGGCAGGGTTTTTTAAATTTTGGAGGGGGTTGGGGAAGCAGAAAAGGAAATCTTTTTTGGGGCTTGGATTTTTTTTTTTTTTTATTTGGTGGAGAGGGTTGTTGGGTTTTTGTTTTTCAGTTAAGATTAGTAACAGCTAGGAAAGGGTGAATAAAAGCTGAGCTACAACAGAATATTCTCTAGTTTGGTGTATTTAAGAAAGTGCTTGCAATTTAATCCAGAGAGACCAATAAACAGAAGACTAAAATAAAAAGGCAGAAGGCTGCAGTGTCAAAGTGCTGTTAAAGTACATGAGAAAAGCAATTCACTTGGGGTTCAATGTAACACTTCTAATAATGAGCTTCCCATATTTAGACACAAGAGATAGCAAATTCAAACCCCCTGGAAAGGATACAATACAGTTATACAACAACATAGCAAACTGTATTTGTTTTGTTATTACTACCTATGCACCCTATGGTTTCTTTAGGGAAGATGATATGATATCTTTATACCATAGTGTGTAAAACAGTCTGAAATCTCTCTTTGACACCAGTAATGCACTAAAATCCTTCCTAAATATTGAAAGACCTCCAACTTGATGCTAAGCTTGATCTTACTCATCACTAAAAAAAATAAATGTTTTGTTACTGCATTTCTCTCTGAGAGGTTTTCAAAATCCTTCCAGTCAGTACATGAGATAGGATACATATTGTCGGGGATAAGTTGTTAAAGTGAATTTGAAATGTGCTTCTCAAAATATCGTTTACACATTTACCAGATGGTAAAATAAACATGTAAATTGTTATCGAGTATACACCAACTTTATACTACAATTTTACCCACTGTAGAAATGGTGTAAAAATGTTGAATATAGTGTTACTTGTTCATTTAATAGTTTATTAACATTTTAAATACATTTGGAGAGTAGGTTTGCTTTCAAAGAAAAGAAATACTTACAAAAGCAGCATTTCAAGCCATTAATCAGACCAAATTAATGTACTGACTTCTACATTTATCATTTACCTTATCAATAATATAATTAACATAATTATAGTTGGTTTCTAAGTATTTGCATATGCATAGAGGTTGCACATGTTTAATGGTATGGGTTTTAAGAGATAAATTTAAGTTGAACAAAGGGCTACAAAAGGAATTTTAAGAAGTGTAGTTACCAACATCTTAGTTAAACGATGTGTGGTTTTTGGGTTGTCCTGGATTTGGGATTTGGGCTCAAGAGTTGTTGTGGGTCCCCTCCAACTGAGGATATTCTGTGATTCGTAAGTAGCTGCTATTAGACCAAGAGATCACTTTGTCACTGGAATTTCCTCTTTCAAGGCCCACCATACACATTCAGAAATAGAAAGATGTGAATACTTTATGTATGACAAAGTAGAAGGCGTGTGCTAACAAACCCTCTCTCAAAGAGAGAAATGCAACTGTTTAGCAGTAGGCAGGCATTAAAATCTTCAGCTCAAGCAGTAACCCTTGTCTTTCTCTAAAATACGATGTCCCATGCATGTAATCACTAGCTAATGACCCTGGTAGAAGACAACAGACAAAGGATTTTGATGGAAGACTGTGGCTTGTACTAGGTATGATTGGTCTCTCCTTTTGTAATTCTATTTCTACCAGCCCAGCTCATCAATTACACTGTGCTATAGCGTTTTCTTTCTCACATTTCAGACTACGCCAGCTCCTTTTTTTAGAAAAAGAATTTTATTATTTTGCTGTGTTAGATTTAGGATCTTTCCTCACCTATGATGACATTCAGTCTTATGCCCCCAGCAGACTCTGAATTATTTACTGCTTAGATATGAGCATATCAATTAGTCTTCAAAATATCTAATGACTTCTTTGGTCAATCCACAGTAGGGGCTTGGCTTCTCACACATCTTGTTGGAATTATTTTTTTCGGAGGCTTTTCACAGCACCTAAATTCAGTCTGACACTAGCCACGAAGCTCCTGTTTACTATTGCATAGTGGCTTTACTATCATATGCCCTCAGCAGTAAGGTGTTACCACATAAATACAAAAGATACATAATTCTCAAAAGTACTAGCACAGAGCTAACTTAAGAGATAAGTTGACCTTATTAATGAATTCTGGAGGAATGTGCATATCTAACAAATATCCTCTATTAGTAGGTGCCACAACATAAAATCTTAACCAAAATTATCTTTAAATAGTATCACCCCTATACAAGGAGCTACCAGAAAAGTGATAGACAGTAAACTTCAACAAACCTGTCTGGTTTTCTGACTCACTAAGAAAGTCTGTAATTTAAGATTCAGAGGTCAAAACCTGCTCCACACTGGGTGCTTTATCAGTGCTCCAGACGAATCTTCCAAAGAAAGCCAATTGCATGTGAGCAGGTTTTAAACACCACTTGGAACATCCTGCTCTGCAGGATCACAGAATCATCAAGGTTGTAAGAAACCTTCAAGATCATCTGCTGCAACCACCAACCCAGCACTACCATAATCACCCCTAAACCATATCCCACATCCAGACTCCCCTTGAGTATTTCCAAAAAGAATTCCACCACCTCCCTGGGAAACTTACTCCAATGCCTAATCACTCTTTCAGTGATTTTTTCTTTTCCAAGATCTAATCTGGACTTTCCCCAGTACAAAGTAAGGCCATTTCCACTCATCCTTTTTCTTGGGACATGACAAAAGAGGCAAACCCCCATCTCACTACCACCTCCTTTCAGGCAGTTGTAGAGAGCAACCTACCTTTTGGATTGTACTCTGCAGATGAAGTATTTTGCAAATATGAACAAAAATGTTTGATGATATTGAAAAGACAGCAATAGTAAGCGTTTCATATTGGAATAAATTATAATTTCACTTCATTAAATACCCCAGAATCTCTGGAAAGGTCTGGTTTAGAAATCATTCAGAAGATTCAAGTCAAGCGGAAACATAAGTTCAAACTTGAAGAAATAGTCTAAGTGGGATAGGGAGAAGATGCATGTACACGGACAGGAGGTGTTCAATAACACACAATTACCAGCATACCTCTATTATGAATTAAGAAAAATATGGGGAAGCTTAAAAGTTTAACTGCCAAAATCCCTTGTACATGCAAGGCGTGCATTGTCTTTGGTGTGCACACAGGTACCATAGACTGAAACACTAAACATGAGAGGGAGCTGCCGAAGAAAGCAATGTCTTCAAAGCCTGAGCCATGGAGAACCAAACACCTCTGCCAACTAACTTCGAAGCAGAGCCTGAGCCAACACTTCTGTAAAGACAGGGTGAGCACTGAAAACTTGTAGCATATGCTGCTATTTACATAACTAATTGTAGCATGCACAGTCAAAAAACAGCCTCTAGCTTTAGCATATACATGCAAAATAATTGATTTTATTATGTACAGAAAATTAGAAGCTGTCAGAAACAAAGCCACTAGTAACAGCCGCGAGGAAGAATTTCGAATTTTCATCGCCTAGATTGCAGAGGCTAGTCTTCACACAGTTGTGAGGTTTACAGCTAGAATATAAATCTAGACAAGATTCAGTGACAGCTGATACCCTATCCAAGCTTTCGGTAAAACTGACATACACACACCATAGACTGATGGTGGAGACACTCAAGAAAAATATTCCCAGTCTCAGACTAGCTGTGGTTTGTCATTGCAGGCATTGTAATACAAGATTAAACTCTGCAGAGGATATTACAAATATAATAACAACAACCTAATCTTGCACAAAATAAAAAGGAAGAAAAATATGATGGCATGGAATAAAAGCACTAGCTGAGTTGCTCCTGAATCTCTGATGGATAATAAGAGAACACCAAGATGGGAAAAATACAGAAGAAAAAGCTGCATTACGCTGACTATTTTTCTATGGGAAAAAAATGAACCAAAAAACGTGAACCTCAGTGTTTCTCAGGCAAAGCAGCGCATATGTATAACCAAAAAAATATGCATAATAGTTATAGAATGTTCTTCTATCATTCAGAAATAACATTATTTGAGACAATATTTAATCCTATGGATTACTTCTATATTGGCTTAACACGATGCACTTTTCTTGCAATTACAGAGTGGATGACAATTTTTCACAAGTTTAAACATTTTTATAAAATAATAAATTTTAAGTGGGTTATTTTAAGATATCCTCTATGCCAGTAACCTTTTTGAAAATGGTGTTAAAATTCTAATTTTTTTTTAGTCAAAAAGCTATTACAAATCAAAGTTAAATCAGCAGAGGCCCCATAAATTAAAATGCAATATCCATAAAAATAGGACTTCACCTGTTACATGCTGCTGAAGAAAAAACTCAGAAATGGATGCTGATTGTACAACTAAAAACACTAAAAATATTTTACGTTGTAGATTCTTATAAAACATATCATGTTGAATGTTTTATATGAGGTAAATCCTTTACAATCACAAAAAAATATATGTAAATGTAAATTTAGAAGTTTGGGTACAAAAGAAAGCAGCCTTGCATGGATCTCCTCCTCTTCAGTAACCCTAAGCAAGGCTTTCCTGGTTTGAGCATCCTCCACAGGAGTTGCAGGAGAAAGCACTCGTCTGCACGCTCTGGTTCTAAACACTACAAGCCACAGAAGAGCCAGTGAAGTGCCCCTCAGTAAAGAAAAGGATGGTGGGGAGAAAGGCAAGGTCTGGAGCTCCTGGGAAGCTTTGGAGATCGAGCAGGGGAAGAGACCAGAGGCTGCCTGGGGACTACTGGTGTACGTGCATCAGCTTGGAGCTCTGCTGCTTCACCGCGCAGGAATTCAGCGATCGCATGCATTATCCTAAACTACTCTGGGAGAGCAGGTTTTGAGCGATAAGCCCGTCTCCTACCTGCCTGTGAAAGGGATCACCAGCTTCCTGCTGTCCTGCCCTTGCACCCACCAGCCTGGCAGCCTTTCCCATGCAATAGCACCGTCACCATCCAAGTGACTTCAGAGAGCTGAGCTGACAGCAAAACAACCCTCGTGAAAAGGGTTGAGTACACAGAACTACACTTGAAATCTCCTAGATCCTTATCCTGAGGCAACTGTAGATATTAAAACAAAGTCAAAATTAAATATAGCTACTGTTTAGCACATTGTGTATTTAGCACAGGCATTGCCCTTGTCCCTCTATAACTGGGAAATGTGACCGCAGTGACAGAACTGCATTTTAATTACCAGGAGGAAAAAAAAGCCCCAAAACCCACAACAGAGAGTACTGCCAAAGCAGAAGAGACTTGGGCCCCGATCCTACAAAGACAGAAGTGCACATATACACTAAACTTTACACTGTTACAGAGCAATAATTTGTGTTGTTTCTCCAGTTACAGTGTATTTGGAAAATAAACATACCAGTAGTGGACTGCTCTGGGATTTGGCCTTTTAGGTTACATCTGGCTAAATGGCTATGGGGCAATATAGTCCTGAAGAAATCGTTCCTGCAAATGCCATTAAAATAAATTACATTAATTTTTATAGGCCCATATTTTATTTCTGCCATTACATTTCACATGACTTCAGTTTACATCTGCTTATACAAATGAATCAATTTGCAATTAAAAAGAAAACACGATTTAAAAATAATTTTTATTTATATAGTGATGAGAAAGAAGTTATAAGTGAACAGTATATAGAAATACAGCAACTGAAACACTGAAATATTTAAAAACACAATACTAAATGTTAACATCAGAAGGTTTTTTAGTATCTAACACGAAGAAAAAATGAGCTACACTAGATAACACTTCAAAGAAGGTGAAAAGAATTTGGGCATTACAAAATCCTAAACACATAAGAAGAATTGAAATATCTGGTTAACTCCTTTCCACTCAATTTCTGAGCAACACTTTTTTAAATTAAAATAATATAGCTGGCCTAAATATTGTCCCCAAAAGGGGGCAAGTTCTTATATTACACACACCAAACAATTTGCTTGTGATTCAATCATTAAGACAATTAAATCATCAGAATCAACCTTGACAATAAGCAGAAGGAAACTTCAATTATTCTTACAGCCTAAACAGTGAAAAATAAAAATGTAAGTAGAGTAAGATATCCTTTGATGATTTCATAATTATGTTACCACAGGAGAAACAAATTTGTATATCAGTTTGTATATCAATTAGTACTTGGTCCTATTCTTTCCACCACGCAGCACCTGCTTTGGATAGTATCTAAACAATCAGATTGTTTCAATACAACGCAGTATTGAACCACTGAAGCCATGAAATGACATAACTATACACCAGATGAGTATTTAACCCATGCTACTCTGACCCTAACTCTGCAACAAATGCCGTGCTCAATGCATAACTGAAATAACTGCTCAATAATGTGCCCAAGAATAGTCATTTAGAACCACAAGCACTGGAGATTTTTCATTGAGATTTTCATAATTTCTAAACACAGGTGAGTAAACCACTTGGAGGTTTTTGTAAATGTCCCTACCCTCATCATTCATGCATGATAGGTTCCGTAGGAAAGTCAGGAACCAGCAATAGAAAGCAAAGCCCTTTACCTCTTCCTCTCTTCCTCAATACCCTGCATCTAATTCAAGGGAAAGGTTCCTTCTCCTGATGTAAGAGTAAACTGAGCTTCCAGGAGAGAGTTCACACAAAGCCTAAAGTAACACCTATGTACAAATCCCTCATGCTTTAGAAGTGTAGTGGGAAAGCAGTGGCAATGTGGGGAGAGGGGAGATGCCTGGAGGGTTTGCCGAGGGGGGCTGCAGCGCGAGGAGCGGCTCTTTCTTTCTCTGTCACTGCACCACAGACCTCAGCTGGTGATGTGCAGGCACCGATGGCAGAGCAAGAGGCAAAACAGGAGGTGCTCCTGCCAGGCCCTTGAGTGGACTTCCCAGACAATGCAGGATGAGCCACAACTTTCCCCAGGGCCAGAGAGCAGCCACCGTATTTCTGCAGTGTCTCCAGCAGGAGGTCTGGGACTGAAGGGTGAGAGAGCAACACCGAGCTGGAAGTCAAAAATGTGGCAGCAAACATTTCCACAAAGGGAAATAAGCTTTAATCAGGGTGTTGATCAATCATAAAATACATGTTTTAGCTTGCATGTATGATTTCAGTTTAATTCTTAGTGGGTGGGTGGGTGTCTTCATCTAAACTGGGACACCTTTCAGCAGCATAAAATTTCTCTCAGCTCAAAATATAAATGTTGCTCTTTCACCCTTCAGTCCCAGACCACTATCTGC
Organism: Hypocryptadius cinnamomeus; assembly: GCA_013400635.1. Taxonomy (NCBI): domain Eukaryota; kingdom Metazoa; phylum Chordata; class Aves; order Passeriformes; family Zosteropidae; genus Hypocryptadius; species Hypocryptadius cinnamomeus. The sequence continues at coordinate 59,121 of VYZP01059363.1, forward strand.
TTTCTGGATAAACAAAAGCAGCCAATGTGTAACCAAATATGGTTAAAGAAAGAAGCTTACTTACAAAACCGAATTCCACAGCATGGCCCACAGAAATTGACATGACTTTTAGAAAGTTTAATTTATGTGCCAGTGCCATCAGTTTAAAAAAAATTATTCAAACAAGCCAAAAAATTATATTTCAAATGACTGTAGTGGGAGCTTGGATGATGTGCTTTGGTAACTCATCAATGTTTCTACTATGTTAAAAAAAAATCAAATTATTAAGTGTATCCTAAATCAGTCAGTCACTTCAAGGTACACAACTATCACAATTATTGAAAAAGGCCTTGATCCTGAAAACATTTATGTCTGTGAATTTTTAGACAAGTGAATAGTCTTTGTAGGACTGACCTCTTACTTTACGTTGTTCACACATATGAACTTGTATGCACGATCAGAGACTAAGGCAGAAATACACATTTGCAAGCTATCAACATTTTACCTAAAATGTCTCTTAAAACAGATTCAAAGTCATAACCAGCTGTTTCTTATTTAAAGCTTAATATCCGTATAATAGTATAGACAGTTTTACACAGAAGTATCTGAAGTTTTTCATCCTGTTCACCTTCGGTTTAAAAAAAAAAAAAAAAAAAAAAAATTGGCCTAAAACGTTATCTTAAGACCAAGAAGATCATTCATACTCATATCAGCCCCTTAGAATTAGAAACACTCCAACTATGAAAAATCACAGTGATAGCATGAATAAAACATCGCTGGTTTTATTGTGTAATATATTTTATAAGGTCAAAAGTTGCATCTAATCAGCAATGACAACCTTGGATTCTAATGGATTCATAATTATCCTACATCCAAGAAGTAAAATATTACATATGTTCAAAAATTTTAGAGTTGAATATATATATTTCAAACAATATCTGACTTTTTCAGACATAAATATTTGAACAAATGGGCTTCAAGGGACCGTGCTCTGAAATAAGCGATGCTTTTGTTTGCATTTCCAGATTAATACACATTCTGATAAAAGCATGAAACGTTACCAGTAAGCTGTGTGGCTCTCCAGACCTACCACAAATATATTATCTGGAAAGAGCTGGGTACTGAATGCAAACAGTCTGCTGCCTTCCCTCTACTTATCACTCTGCTGTTTCAATATTTCTTCTTTGACTTTGCCCCCGTATCTCAGCAAGTGACACATTCCCTACTGAAAACCACATTTATGACAAGTTTTAATACTTGGAATGAAAACTTGTGTCCATTCTGCACAGAAAGTACCTGGAAAGTGTACTTTCATGCAAAATCCTTTCTTTCTGCTTTTCCCAATGCACACATTCTTTTTTTTGTATCACGGAGATTTTAAAATTGTCTTATCCAATTTAAATAAGATTTCCAAAAACAGTAACCTTTTTACAGGAAGAAATCAGAGCATTTCCAGTTGACAAAGTAATTTGTGAGGGCCATGCAAAGCACCTGAAAAAACATACTGCAATGAAAAGCATTTTGACTATAGCAACAGCACTCACTGCATAATGTTAAAAGGAAAATTATGCAATTAGGTCTCTTATCAGACTTACAAAAATTCAGATTATGCCATTTGGGGGAATAAAAAAAGAAAAATCATTGTTCACCACATCTCCCTTGAGCACTACCTAGGGGAGGGGAGTGATGACCAGACAGTGAAAATTAAGAAGAACGTGTCCCACCTTACGCCTATTCTGCCAATCTGTCTCAGTTGTTCTTCCAGCTCCATAGGTTTACATGATTTTCTTTCCTAATTTTTTTCTTTTTTCTTCTTTTTTTTTTTTTATGCTGACAAGTAATACAAGACAGATTCTTGCCTTCTTAGGATCTTGCAATCTAGTTTAGACATAGCACGTCAAGTGGTGATGAAAGAAGGTTAGGGTGGGTTTGAAAAGATGAGGATTCCAACAGTAAACGATGCAGAGACATCAGTTTGGTAATGTACACATGTTTTGCATGATTCATTGGACCAAAATGGCCAAAGGAACTTAAAAAGCTGTCAAAGGCATCTTTACCTCTGACCTACCTAGTCATCCATCTGCTTCCTCATACTGTCAATCAAAACCCTCCCATCCTTATCACTATTCTATTACACACATTTTCCACAACCATTTCTCCTCCAGCTCTTAAAAAATATCTTAGCAAACATTTCAATCAGTCATTAAAAACCTTGTTAAAATATGCAATGTGTCATCAAATATGCATAGCGTACTCGTGCAAAATCTGTAGAGCGTAAATCACTGTATTACATTTGATATAGTATTAATGTGAAACATCATAGAAAGTATTACCAATAGGAACTTTGAGTTACTTTCTACAGATTGAAGCTTGATTTTGTGTTATATTAAATAAAGGAAGGGCAATTGACTAGATTATTTTGCACAATAATTAAATTAAAACCCATTCAACATGCCTAGAATAATAATACAAACTACAAGTAAAATTCGTGCAATTAATTGCTGTTCTAACAAATTCATACACGGGGGTTTGCTTCAACTAAACTGCACACACTTCAATGTAAACATGCCGGGTCAAAACCCGTGCATTCGCTTCTCAGTGAACGCAAACAATTTAACGGGTTGGTAAACATATGTTTAGCAGATATACAGGTACACCCCTAAAAATATTATTCTAAAAAATTATAATAGTAATAAAGTGACCTACCGACAGGAAATAGCCTGTTTAACTTCTGCAGCCCTTATCTCTTCCAGTCTCTCGCACAAATAGTTATGGACTTATCCTGTCGAAATAGTTATGGAATAACATCAGCCACTCACGCACAGGAAAGAATTTTGTTCAGACCTGTCACACGTTACGTATTTATTCCAGACCCGCTGGATAACCCCCGCTAAATAAAACCTGACGAAACCTCCCGAGGAGCGGTCTGCCCGGGGTGACTGCCCGGCGGGCAGCAGCCCCGGCGCGGCGGCGGCAGAGGGGAGCGGCCGGGGAACGCCGCGGTGCCTCGGGCCGCTCCCTGTGCCCTCACGGAGGGCAGCGCAGCGGGACTGGCACCGGCCGGGGAAGGGGCGGCTTTTGCTGGCCGAGAGCGGGGAAGGAGGGTCGGAAACATGCCATGGGTTATTTAGGGTGCGGGAAGCCCCGGGGAGGGCGCCGGGACAGCCCCTCACGGCGGCGCTGAGGGGGCAGCTGGGGCCCGCCGGAGGCGGAGAGGTGCGGGCGCTGCGCGGGGGGACGCGTGCGGCGCCCCGGCCCCCGCCGCTTGGGAAGAGGCGGCTGGGGAAAGGCGCGCACCGCCCGCGCTTCTCCGAGGGGCGGTCCTGAGGACACTGCCCCCACGGCCCCTCTCCGGGTGGGGTCCCGGGGCCTTGAGCCCGACGGCACCGCGGGGCGGGCACCGCTCCCCGCAGCCAGCATGGGTCGGCGGCCGCCCGGCCCCTCGAGGGCGGCCGAGGCGCGGGGCGCGCAGGGCCCCGCTCGGGTCCCCCACCTTGGCGGGGGTGGAGGGGACGGAAGGCAATTGGGGTGCTCAGGTGCCCCCGTCAATACCGCGGCAGGACAGAATACCTCTGACAGCTCCACACCGCGCTTACCCCACCGCGGAACCAAGAGTAAGCCCGGCCTGTTACCCTCCAGCCCCTGTGGACTCGGTCCACGCAGGTGCCGGGCCGGCGCCTGTCCTAAAGCCCACAGGTGGCTGTCTCTAAAGGGGACAGAGTCCCGGGAGGGTCGCAGAGGGTGAGGTAGTGCTGCAGGAGTGGGGCTCCTCTTCTGCACGTAGGGCAAGCTGCTCCCCAGAAAGGGGGCCCGCCTTGGGGGCACTGTGGGGCTCCGCCAGGGCAGCCCCCGCCCCGGGAAGGCGAGGGGAGGCTGCAGGCGGGCAGCGTTGCGTCCCTCGCCTCTGCTCCGCCAGCGAGGGCACCCCGCGCCAGGCACCTCTCCCGCCTGCAGAATGCTGTCAGGGCTTTTAAGCGTCAAACACAGGGATAATTATAAACCTCTGAAAACCGACGGGGCTACATCTCCCTCTTTCACCCACTGCAAACCTCCACGCTTGGCCACGCGGTATAAGCACTGTCCCCTACGCTCTTCCACCCCCCCAAAAAAAAGGACAAAGGCGGGGCAAGCGGACCAGCTCCGTCAGGGAGAGCAGCGGCGGGACTCTCGCTCCAGAGCCGCGCGGCGGGCCGAGAGCGAGCGAGCCCGCCAGCCTCTTCCCCGTGATCCCACCCGACCCCTTACTTGCAAATCGGCGAAGTGCTTTTTCCAACACGACGTTAACGTTTTGCCAGGTTTATTTTACTTGTTATACACAGACGATACAAACGGGCAAAAACCGAAACATTTCTCAATGGAGCATGTACTGGTATAAATTATTCAGTTCCACAGACGTAACAGAACAAATATAAAAATCACAACATTCGATTTACAGAAGAGTCAAAAATATACATACGTTTATGACCCTGAATTTCTATTAGGAAATTTCCCCGTCGAGTGTAATCTAGACTGAATATTAAGCCCGATGCATATTTCAGTTCTTAATTGGTTTGTTGGTTTTTTTCCTTCCATATAAAAATGCGTTAATTGTATAGATTTGCTACTCAAAATTCGAAGACTTATTATTCTGCTTCGCCGGGGAGGGAGTCCTGGAGGGATAGTACTTCTCCTTCAATAGTATAATAAGAGGTTTACAAGAATGGTCACTCTTACTTTCGATGTGCATTTGATTCCCCAGGAAGTCAGATCTCGGTTAGCTACTTTATGAAAAAGTCAATTCCAAAACTAAATGCAGTAAAATATACAACTCACAACTCATCTTCACTGGACTACACTATGATTACCAACAATTCAGTCGTCTATATCTTTTTTCTTTTTTTTTCTTTTTTTTTCTTTTTTTTTTTAGATTATTCATTACAAAGATTTACAGCAATATAAAGAAAGACGGGGGAGCTGCAAAGAAATTTGAAAATAGTTTGTTAGCATATTTGGCACCTGCAGGGACCAGTAATGGATTTGGCACTTGGGGGCAGGGGAAGGGGGATTCCACAAAAATAATAATATTGCTGATCTCGAGCTATTCCTTTCAAAGAAAAAATAAGAGGCAGTTAATTTTGGTTCCGGAAGGCGTTATGCTCCTTTAATCGACTTTCCTATGAGACGTATTTCTGTTCTTTTGAAGGGAAAGCTGAGCTATTCCTTAGCTGTGTTAGCCCAGGGCACCACGTAATTATTTCATGCGAGGAATTGGAGAGGAAGTGAGAAACCCATTACCCGCTGCTACAGCTATGGACCACTGACATTTCCAGAGGCATTTAGGAAGAGTGTTTACCTGGGGAGGGGCACGAGGAAGAGGGAGCAAAGAGCGGGGAACGGGGTAAAGAAATTTAAACAGGATCTAAGTTTTGTGACTTAACAATGAAAACAAAACAAAAAAAAAAATCCAAACAAATAAATAAACCGAACCAAAGGAAAGTAATCTGTTACAATAAAATAAATACTATGTACAGGCATTTCACAGGCTGTTTTCCCCACTATTACTGTTTCCCCTAGAATCCATCCGTGGTAAAAGGAAGGAAGCGCTGTACGGTTTGAGAGTCTAAGCATCCTACTGATCAGTGGGTTTCGGTGCGGCAGTGCCCCCTGCGCCCCCGGGGCGCCGCCGGACCGGGCCGGGCGGGGAGCGGGGCGGGGAGGCGGCGGCGG
>VYZP01059363.1:64845-85538 GCA_013400635.1 Hypocryptadius cinnamomeus
AGCCTGCCTGCCTGCCTCCCTGCCGGGCCGGGGCACGGATGGGGCAGCTAGGGGCGGGGGTCAGTGCGCTAACGCGGAGGAGTTATTGTGCAAAAGGACGGCGGGCCGGCGGCCGCGCCTAGCTGTGCGAGTAGAAGCCGTAATAGCCGATGTCCTTGGCGCAGGTCTTTTCGCAGTCCCGCTGGGTAAGCACCTCGCTCTTGAGGGGCGAGGAGCTCTCGGACACCGGGGTGTCCGAGGGGGAGATCCGCCTCCTTTTGGCCTGCTCGTAAATCCCAGAATCGGAGGAGTCGATGGACTTAATAGACGACGGCGTCTCGATCCAGCTGGAGTCGGACAAATCTTTGGGCTTGGAGTCCTCGGCGCCCGGCAAGGGGGACCGCTCGGGGGCCAGGCTCTCCGCCTCCTCCCCCAGGTAGGGGTTGCCGGCGGCCATGCGCGCCGCCGCCGCGCTGTTGGGCCAGCAGGAGAGCACGGAGCCCGACTTGCTGCAGTACTGCGGGGGGCTGCGGGCCCCCCAGCCCGAGGGGTCGGCGTAGTAGCCCAGCGGCCGCCCGGCGCAGCCGGCCGCCTGCAGAGGCAGCGCCTTGACGCCCGCGGCCGCGTAGGACAGCAGCGTGGCCGCGTTGCCGGCGAAGTCGGTGGCCGTGTCGTAGGCGGAGGCGGCGAAGTCGAGGCGGTTGTTGGCGGGGGCGACGAACCAGCGCTGCGGCGAGGGGGCCCCCGGGTCCTCGGCTTGCTGTGGGGAGAGCAGCCCGTTGGTGTGGGGCACGCTGCGGTCGGCGCCGGGCCCCGGGCCGGCTCCTGCCCCGGGATGGAAGCGGGACTTGGCGTAGTTACTCACGAACTGGTCCTGGAGGAAGGAGCCGGCCATGGCGTAGCGGGCCCCGGGCACGATCTGCGAGCGGGGCGAATCGTTGGGGGAAGGCGTCAGCCGGTCCATGTCGCAGCCCGTGTAGATCCTGCCCAAGAGAAGGGGAGAGAGCTGGGTGTCCGCCGCAGCCCGGCGCCCTCCTCGCCGCGGCACCCGGCCGAACGCGGCCCTCGGGGAACGAACGGGACGGCGCCGTCCCAGCGCGCTCCGGCCCTGCCCGGGAGCCTGAGCTCCTCTCCGGGCTTGGCCTCTGGCATCAACAACGCCGAGGGCCTTTAACGGGGAAGAGGAAAGACGGGGCAAGCATGGAGAACAAATCTTTCGGAACGGGTTGGCCATTCCTTGACGGGGCTGAGATCCCTCTCTCCGGTCCGAACCCACAACCCAAAAGCGTGGAATCTTGCGCGGTGACACGTTGACCGGTCCCACCACACGTGCAACAGGCAGCCAGCCCGGTCATTTGCCGCGAGCAGCATGAGTGGCAGACTACGGAATTTTATCGGCTGTTTAACACCTATTATTGGGAGTCACAGACGAACCATCAACATTTTACTGAGTTTAAATTAAGCTAATCTTTAAACACCTACTGTAGGAAATGTAAAGCCAGACACTTCCAGTGTTCCCTGCTTGGCCTATATATAATTCTCCCATGCTGGGCTGCAATTTGCGATTATAAAAACTTTAATGGATGAATAACTACTATCTGTATTTAATTCAGGCTAAAACTGTGCTTTAATTAACCCTCCACGCCTCCTGGAATTTCTTATCCAAAATAAACTTGGCCCTTAAACAAATTCAACGTGCTAGACAACATTGAAGCTTCCCCCTCCCCCCCGTCTCCTTTCAAGTGACGCCCTATAAAGTTTTTTCCCTATCAAAAAGAGAAAAGCACTTTCGGCTGGGGCCGGAGGCCTTTTCCAAGGTCACACATACTCTCGCAGAGCTCCCACAGAGCACGCAGGCTCGGCTGCCTCCCTCTGTGGCACCAGGGACCGCCGCTGCCCTCCCGATGGCGGACCTGCTCCCCGCCACAGCCTCGGCGACCCCCGCCCCTTGGGGAAAGCGCCCGCACCACAGGCTGCTCCCTGGGGAGAGCTGGAGCTCGGCCCCGGGCCCATCTCTCACTAGTTCAGCTCTGGGCATCGTGTCCACCCTTGCCCCGCAAGCCTGCTGCTGGTGGCTGCCGGACCGCGTCCAGCGGAGAGGCTGAAGCAGGCGCTCAAGATACGCACGGGGTGAAGCGCTCGAGGCCAAGTGAGGCCGCTCCCGGCCGCAGTTTAGAGAGGAAAAAGGTTTTCCTCCTCAAAGCCGGGGGCCCGTCCCACAGGCCAGAGCTTGTAGCGGGACAGGCGAAATCCCGGCCGTCTGCTCCTCCAGGTGTATGGGCAGCCCTGCGGCCGCCACCTCCCGCTGCCCCAAGCTGGACTGGGGGATGCCGGGCGGGTCGTACCCCGGGCCAGGGGAAGCCTGCCTGCAGGGCCTGCAGGCCGGGATACCCCCTTTTTTGTCCCGAGGGCCGCGAAAGGCGGTGGCGGGGGCCGAGTGTTGATGCCGCCCCGGAGCTGCGGTCGGAGGGGCACCAGCCGCCTGCGGCGCGGGCGTCGAGGCCGGGGGGTCAGACCGCTGGGAACGCCTCGGAGGCGGACGGGCAAACCGCGATTAAAACTTCCGAGGCTTTAGCTCCACCCAGAAGGGAGAAGGGGAAAAAAAATTCAACCCGGCGAAGAATAAAATGAGACGAAGACATTTCCCTCCGGACCCCGGCTCTGCGGACCTCGGAATGATGCAGACCCGGCGAGTTGCCGGGGACCGAGCCCCCGCTGCTCCGGTGCTTCTTTTGGAGCCCTTACGCGCAAGTGAAACGGAAGCTTGGAAAGAGGCGCCAAGATACGTGCCAGGAAAAGCCAACAACAAAACCGCCGCAAGTGCCAAAGCGAGATGCGGACTCAGGTGCGGGCAGCGCGGCCCCAGGGCTGCGCAGGGCCTCGCCGCAGGCACAGCCCCTGTGCGGGAGCGGGCGTGTGCTCCCTCTCGGAGGGCTCTAGAAAAGCCTGACATTACACATCTCGGTGTGAAATGAGCCAGCCCTCATCCTAAATCTCCCCCCTTTGACATGTGTGTGCAGCCGGCAGAAGGGTAGTAAAAATCCAGTTTACTTACGTGTCATAATTGTCTCGGAATCCTTTTGCGAAAGGGTTGTGATCTATTTTCAGCTGTGTGATCTAGGGAAAGAGAGGAGCAGAGCACACGTTGTGAAAGCCTGAAAAATATACCCCACTGCAGCCAACATGTTTTTAAAGGACCAAGCTTTACTCTAGTCAATCATACTGCCTTTAAACTGTGAAGACATCACAGTCTAATTTTAAGATTTGCGTTGTTGTAAAAAGTACGAAAAAAAATCAATATTTAACCCCATATTTTGAGATGTGTTCAGCATTCCTAGTGCATGTGTATGAATATACCGAAATCCAGAAATTAGGCAAAACGTACCGCAGAACGGTAACTAGGAGTTTGCATTTGCATCGAGCAAAATAATTAAAGCGAGAATGTGGACTGAACATATGTCATTTGAAAAGGGGGCACCAGTCTGTAGCAAAGCCAGACCACTCCGAAACGCATCCAGGCATTAACGAGCTTTTAATTTGAGGAAGTTGCTCCGTCACCCCCGGCGCAATCAATGAGGATGTTAATTGATCTTTGCAGACTTAAAGCTTAAGCTAACAGCTTAACAGTTAACTAAGCTGTTTCCGACTGGGAGATAAACGCTGCGGGCCAGCGCCCAGCCCCGGGCGGAGGGGCAGGATCGCGCCCATCCTGGCGGGGAGGGCGATGCCGCTGCGGGCACCCGGAGGGGGCTCCTGAGGCGAAGGCGGCCCGAGAGGCTACGGCCGCCCTCGGGATGGCCAGGGAGGGCTGGCACAAGGTGGGGAACAGGGAGCCCCATCTCCCGCCGCCGGAGACCCGGGGTAGGGTGGGCAGCTGCCGGGCCATCCCTGGTGGGCTGCCTTGCGGGGAGCGGGGGCACCGCGAGGGGAATAAACCAGGGAGCTCTTTACATCGGTGTTTTGGTAGGCGGTGACGGCAATGAACTGCGTCTCGGGGAACGTGAATGTCTGCACTCTGCCCGGCTGGTTGGTATCCTCCGTCCCGTCTTCGTTCACCTCCACCACATGCAAGCGAGGTTGGTACTTGTGAAGGGACTGCAAAACCACCATCTGTCAGGCATGGCAAAAGGAGGGAGGGGGACGCGGGGAGAAAAGAAGAAATTAGAGCGAGAAGGACGAGGAGAGTGATGTCCGCTGGCCGCCGCCTCCCCGGGACGGTTGCGGACTTCCCCGGCCGCACCGGACAGCGGTGTCAGCCTGGGCAACGCGCTCAGGGCCGACGAGGCCCGTGGCAAAATGAAATGGGAGGACTTTCTCACCACCACCCCCCTTTTATTTTCACCTAACGACACGATCTAAAAAAATAAATACACGTCCTTTCGGAAACGGTAGGATTTTAGCTGAAGAAATAAAAATAATTCTGGCAGCGTCTGCGCTCCCCCACTGACCTGCCCGTTGTTGTTTGATGCTCCTTTATTGTTTGTAAGTTTTAGTTTCCCAAAGGAGATTTCCTGACGCATCCAGTGGGCTCCCGTGTTGGGAGAGTCGGGATGCATATACACCCGGTTTCCTAAGCAGAACAACAAAAAATACAACCACATTACAGTTCTCGCCTGTACCCCGGTTCTGCTGCTGCATCCGCACACGAGGGTGAAGGATTCCGTTAAGTGGACAATATTTTACTGCCAAAACCCCCTTCATTTTAAACGAAAAGGATTAAAACAGCTTTTTCCGAACATCTTTTACTTTCTCCTCCACCCTCCTTTTTTTACTATTTTTTTTTTAAAAACATCGTTGGCCCATTTGCGTTTAAGAAGTCGCCAGAGCCAGTCCGCAAAAGCATTAATTAATCATTCTCACCTACATATGTGTCGGGAAAAGTGTTAATTGGAGGAACTTGCCTTGTACATTGGTGTCCGCCTTGCCGCAAGGAACCCATTTGCCTCCCTGAAATCTCCAGTGATTGGGGTCCGCCAAAATTACATCCACAAAAATATTGTAGTGAGCCGTAGGGTCGAGACCAGAAATATTAAAGCTTAGGAAAGGGAACATGCGCCTATAAAAAAAAATAAAAAAAGAAAAAAAGAAAGAAAAAAAAAAAAGAAAAGGGAAAAAAAAGAAAAATAAAGGGAAGAAGGAAAGCAAGCCATCGGCAGCGACAGGCACACGCGGAGCACCCAGCCGTTTGTGCTTTATCCTCACGGCTCCCGATAGCGACTGGGAAATAAAAATCAAAAGAAGCCCCCTCCCCGGAGCGCCGAGCTTTCCCGGGAAGGGCTGAGTGCAGCGGGCGCGGGAACTTGCGGGGAGGCAGAGAGGGCTGCCCCGGCGGGGACCGGCTCCGGCGGGAACCGACTCCGGCGGGAACCCGCACCGGAGCTCCCGGCGACCAGGGCAGGGGCCCCGGTGACGGGGGGACGGCTCCGCCGGCGCGGCAGAGGCTCCGGGCGGCTCCCCCGGCGAAGTCCGCGGCTCAGCCCCGACACCCAGAAAGGTCCGCGCGGTGGCTTACCTTCCCTGCTTCGTGATGATCATCTCCGTCTGGTGCCGGTGAAATTTCAGCCAGAGTGGCCTGTTGCACAGGTAGACCTGAGCCTTGCCGGGAACCAGCCCCGGCTGGGTGGAGGAGAACTGGTAGAAAGGTGCCCCTTGGTAGGAATGGCCATACTGCTGGGGGTACGGGTAGCCCGCCGTGGGGTAGCCTTGCGGAGAAGAGTTGGACAGGAGGCTGTTATAAGCTCCGTTGGTGATCACAGGATGATGAGCCATGTAGCGGCTGGGGCTGGCGATGGAGAAGGCTGGGTGAGCAGGTCCATGCTGGCTGGGATAAGGGAACATGGTACTAGGAGCAGAGGCAGCAGACTGGGGCTGGCTGGACTGAGAGAGCAGATAGCGATCTGCAGCAGATCCATCGAAACTGTGACGAAGCTCAGAGACCCCGTCCAAGACGGGAGAGAGTTTATTTCTCTGGACGTCCCCTGGTGTGTCCTTGGAGTCAGGAAAATTGTCTGTATCTGACTGATTCGTCATCCCCCTGGTAATTTTTTTCAAAGGTGAACTTCTCTCCAGGTTGTCAGTGGTCGAGATAATGGGATGATCATGCAAGGCAAGCTCAGATCCGCCTGCATGTGGGTAACTGCTGCTCACATTGAGAAATTTCTTGGAGAGCATGATAGAGGGAGAAAGACAATGCTCCAGCTGCATAGCTCTAGCACCACAGTAATAACCCTTCAGTCCCTGGATCTGAAAGGGCTTCCTAGTATCAGAAGCTAGACATCCTGGGACCCACACTAGGCAGAAAGCACTTCATCTACCAAATGCTTCCCAAACGTTTGATTTACTTTTTTTTTTTTTTTTTTTTTTTTTTTTTTTTTTTTTTTTTTTTTTTTTTTTTTTTTTTTTTTTTTTTTTTTTTTTTTTTTTTTTTTTTTTTTTTTCTTCCTCCCTTCCCAGGGAGAAGAGATTGGCCAATTGACACTATGCAGCAATCAGGAAAGACTCACTTTTGATCTTGCTGCTTGTGGAGAGGATGAAACGGCTTCTGCCATTGGTTAACCGCTGACAGTAATTTAATTAGATAGACATTAATTAGGATAATCACCTGGCTCCTGGTCGCGACGATCATGGCAAATTGAAGGAGATGATTTTATTGTGAGATAGAAGGAAGGGAAAGGGGGAAGGGAAGAGTGTGTTTGCTGTGAGAGCTCATTATTATGTGACCTTTCTAGCTTTTTTTTTTTTTTTTTTTTTTATTTCGGTGGAGAAAGACAGCGTCATTAAGCTATACTCTTCTAAACTTGANGAACCCTGCGATTCCCCAAATATTGCGCGCGTGTACCCCACCTTTGTGCGTCAGGGAGGAGAGCGGGTCCTGGGCGCTTTGGGGAGCGATCGCGAGGGGAGCGCGGGGCTCGGCGGCCGCTGCCCTCAGCTCACCCCCGCGGTTTGTCCCCAGCGGGGCGCAGTCCCTCTCCCCCAGCTCTTCCGAGCGATCCCCGGCGCATCGCCCCCACCCTTCCCACCCGTGCCTGTTTCGCGGGGGAAAATACACCCTCCGTCCCCGCTGACGGTGGCCGCGTATCATCTCTTTTAACTTCTGAAATAATCATAAGCCCCGCAGCCGAAGTGCCCTAATGTATTTGCCGCGATGTTTACGGGTTCTTTAGTAAATAAATATTTTATCTGGGAGCCGTAATGCCGGAGATTATCAGCAAAACAGCGTGGAAGGCGTCCACCTCCCCATCCGTCTCCGGATTTCATTCCTCTCGGTGCCTGCTTTCCCTCAGTGACTCAGTCCCGCGGGCAGCTCTCGGGAGGGGCAGATTTCTGGTAGCACCCTTGCCAGGGGCCGCGGCCCGCCCCGGCCGCCGGGTCGATCGGAGCTGGGAAACCCAAACCTTGATGGTGCTGCGGCAGGAGCCGCCGGCACCCTCCGCCCAGGGGGGTCTCCGCGGGAGCCGCGGCCCGGGCTGCGCTCCCAGGCGGGCGGGGGCCGCGGGGACTCCCAGTGACCGGAGGGAGCGGCCGGCGGGTCCCGCGCTGTGCGCGGCCGAGCCCCCGGCTATTGAAAGCGGGACCCTCCAAGGCGCTAAGACGCGCCTGAAGAGTTCGGGGCGCCCGCTCGCCACCCTGTCTTTGCCAAGAACCAGTCTCAATTTCTCTTCCCAGGGAAGCCGGCCTGAGAGTTTAAAAGCACAGGGTTTGTTTTTCGGTTTTTTGTGGGCTTGGGTTTTTTTGACCGGGCAGCAGCTCTCCTATTCAATTTTTCTTAGCGTTGTCCCCTTAGTGGTTTGGACTTCAGGTATTTTACAGACCGCATCTCGTCCCAGGTGACATCAGCAGCCGGCTTCAAATTTCACTGACAGATAATGCAGCCTGAACCACCACATAATAAAACCGAACCACCGCATAACTGCCTGAAGCCAGACCGAAACTTTGCAAACTCAAATCTGGAGAAGACTAGAACCAGGATGACTTGACAGAATGTGTATTTCAATGTTCTCAAATCCCGTGGCCATTTATTTTTCTATTGCTTAACCATGAGCTACTTCGGTTATTTGGTGTTTCAGAGATGCCGACATACACACACTCTCTGCAAGGAAATTATTCTAATAAGACAATTTATGAGGCAAAAACCAAGCAGTTCACTGTTCTACTCGAGTGGTTCAGCACACGCAACTTTCATGCACCAGCTTTTTTCAGTGTTAAGCAAAAGGTTTCATTATTATCAGTTCTAACTAATGTTTCCAACACTTGTTTCACCAGCGCTCACCCCTCCCTTTCCCTGTTTGCAACAACAGAACAGTAATGGACTTATACAGGCAGGAGATGGACCGAAATGCAGATAAACCCTCAGAAACACTGCCCTGAATTACAGAGCTACAGCCATATAGATGTAGAGCTGCAATGAATTCAGTGGTATACTGCCAATCACATGGAAGTGCTAATATATGCCAAAAATCTTCAGTGCACAACTCCTAAACTGGTATAATAGGGGGGATATGCAATGGCAGGTGGTGTTACAGAATCGTCATAGAATGGAGTGAGGTTTGCTAATACAATATGCCCGTCCTTCACGCTGACAGGTGACAAGGGGTCATGCTGCTAATGAAGGTCTGCTCCATTGCGGCTGGAGGCTCAGAAGGTGGCTGCTGGAAAATCTCTTTCTTCCTCCAACATCTTATATGGGCTGCTGCTTTTCAGATTACGGCATACACACAATTCTTCCAAATCCTCTGCGTAGCTCCTAAAGCACTGGACAAAAATAAGGAAGGATGCCCCAAAAACCTTTTTATTATTCATGTAACATCTTGGAAAATGGAAAATTGTGTCTCCAAGTTAAACTGAGGAGTGAATAGAAAGCAGGGTACCACAGCACAAGCTTATACTACAGGAGATCTGCGTCTCCAACAGACTCCCTCCAGCTACCCTCTGCAAGATGTACATTTGTCAAAATTAATTTAGAATATGTAAGACTCACTGGTTTGTCTCCCTGCTTACACCAGCCTCTCACGCATGTATACACTGCAGCACTGCGCTAGCTCCTCTCCTGTTCTGCAGTGCCATGTTACCCACGACCTGCCAAACTCTGTCTCCCTCGTGGTGCTACACGTGTGTGTGGGAGTAGAGAGCGGCAGGGATGCACAGCCCCCCTGGCAGACGAGCCCCAGGGCAGGTCCCTCGATCAGCTCCTGCCCCATCTCACCCCGGGCGTGTGCACCCGGCAATGCGAGGCCTGAATGCAGCCCTCCTCAACCACCCGCAGGTTTGCAGTGGGAATCTCCAGAAAGAACTTCCATTTAACTACACGCAGGCAAATGTGGTTTGGTATGTCTCCATTTTCCCAGTCTGATATTCCACTGCCTACTGTGGGGGCAGAGGGAAGGCCATAAGGAGGGCAGCTGCAAAAATCTGCATGTTTCCCTCTGAAGTAAGTGCATGCTAAATATACTTTGAGAGAGAGTTAGTCTAAAATAGTAAATTAAAAGGCCTCAATAAGAAATTTCAAACAAAAGAAAAATCTTTGAATGGTAAAGTGTAAGTAAATACGGGCATAAGCCAGAAAATAAGAAAATCTAAGGGTTATTTCCTTAGTACGCAAATAACAAGTCAATAAAAAAAAAATCTTCAACAAGAGATGCAGATAGTTTTGAAATATTTGCCTGCCACTACTGTTGCTCTTTATTTAAAAAAACCCCAAACCAACAGTAAAAAGAAAACTTCTGCCCAGACAAAAGAATCAAATCAACCTAAGCAACATCCACCACTTGAAAAAAAGAACCCTAATGAAAAATTCCAGTCAGTCCCTGCCCAAAACCCAGAGTCACTCCCCAAACCCAGATATTTGGCTTTGCCTGCTTAAAACCAAGCAAACCACCTGCCTTCCTGCAAGTGTTTCCCTCTCCAGTCAGTAGAAATGGTTTTAATGCTCATATTCTAGCTGGGACTCTTTCCACGTATTTATATATATGTACATCTCATGTATGTTCTCTCACAGTAGGGTGGGTTCATGTAACCTAGAACAGCCTCTGTCACTTTAATGTTTATTCTCAGAATACTGCTATTTATGACATTGCTTGTGAGAGTTCTGTGATTCAGTTACCAGCAACTGAATTAATTTTCTTAAGGTCAGTTGTCTTGTGTAGATATTCGGGTTTGAGTAATATTCAAAGGGAACTGATAGAGGAATTTTCAGCATTTTTGGTTTTCTACATCCTCAGAATTCAGCACTATGATTTTTTTGCTTTAATCTCCATGAGAGTAACTGGTAATCAATGGGAGCCAAATTCCAGTAGAGAATTTTTGCTTTCCTAGCAATTAGTATCTCAGTAGTTTTACTGTGGGGGGAAACAAATGTTTACTAACACTTTTTCTAGTCTGTTAATTCCCACTGTACTTTCTCAAAAAACACTGTCCAGAACTTAAGACAGATTTGTAAATGTATTTTTATTATGTTGCAACAATCAAAATATATATGTACTACGGATTTTCCCCCCCAAATATTAAATGAAAACGTACTCCATTTTTTCCCACATTGTGTTCTTGAATGCTTTGGAATCTGTGAGGACCCTGACATAAAGAAACTGAAGCAAATGCACAATTAGAGACTGAGAGGTGTTATAGTGCTGCACTTACATTGCAAATGAAGTCAGATGTCTCCATTTAATCAAATAGAGCCTCAACAGTCTCTGTTTTGTATTAGAAACAATAAACAAATATACACAGAAAGTATCACCAACGGTAAATCAGTTATTTAAACACAACTGTATCCAACATAGCAGCTAAACACTGGACAATGTTTGAGGTCATCAGCACATCCACATGCTCTTCTAAATGACGTTTAGGGTCCTGAAATACAAAGGATGCCATGAGAGGAATGACTGAAACAGGTCTCTGAAAGATTTAATTTACATCAAGTCCATTTAAGATGTCTGTGAGTTAATGAACACAGGCCAGTAATGCTCCTAAATTTTCCATTCTAGGAAGATCTATCAAGTGACTGAATTCCATGAACAAAATTTTATTAATTCATACTAACAGTTAAGTTGAGGATAGGCTTAGGAAGTAAATTTCTATCCAGCATATCAAGAGTAATCGTGGCAGCTGTGAGTTAGTTTTAAGGACAACACACAACATGTGAATTTTACTATACATCTCACTAAGGCCAATATTTTAATCTTAGTTCTGGTACATTGCAATTTGTTTTCAGATCTTTGCAAATGTGTGTTCTAATCCTGCGAAGATTCAAGCATCATCTAAAACAGTCTTTGAATACTTGTGTTGACTGCAAAACAATTAGTGTATCTATACCCATAGAAACATGAACAATGCCCTGTCAAATGCTCTTAGGAATTGAATGTTAAGTCTGAGCAGTTTTCTGAAAATACATATTTTTACACACTATTACTCAACTGATGTAGGCATTTGTGGGCATCTGCATGCAACAATAAGATTATTTCTGGTTGAAAATCATACCCATGCACTTCTTCAGTTTCACCACTGATATGAAATAATTAATCTCCAAATACCGCAAAAATATCAGGCATACCTCAAAAAGATGTCTCAACTTTATTGTAGTAATTCTTGTGTGTAAAGAAATTAAAATATGGAAGATAATCATGCATGGGAATTGTAATTTCTTTAAAGATGGAATTATGTCTAAATGCAATGAACCCATCTAAATTTATATAGAAGAGTGCTACTGAATCTATGTATGCTGCCCTTCTTAAATAACTCCTTTTCAAAGATCAGACAGTTCTCCAATATTCTTTTGGTTCCTAACAAATTATACACCTAATAACATAATATCCCTCCTGTGAGTGGCTGCTTGTTTACAAAGCTTTTTATCTAAGTTGCGTAAAAAACCCCACCTGAAAATTACTTCACTGAACCATTTTTTTTAATTTAAAGGAAACTTAAACCTTTTATCAGGAAAAAATTTCTTTTCTTTTTGAAGAACCGTATCAAAATAGTTTTTTTCACGTATGCGTAACAACTAGTGAAGCTCAAGTTCTGTTTGAGATGACATCATAACCCTCAAAATACAACCCTTCGTACATATTTTATATGTATATATTTATGTATGTGTAGGTGTGCATAAACTCCATTGTTCTGAATGCTACAGAAATACATGAGTGACTGAACAATAGTGCAGATGTGTTATGACATTGCTGCTAGAAGCTGACACATAAGAGCAATCCAGAATCTTTCAAATTCTTCTGCTGCTACTAGCAATACAATAAGTACTGGTTCTTTAAGGACACACTAGGTATTTTAAAAGCTATTTCTTGTTTTCATTGCCCTTCTTGAACACAAGCTCTTACAAATTTCCTTTGCTCTCCTCTTGCTCACAAGAGCACATTTCCTCAACCTTTATCTTGAAATCAAATGTAGAAATAGCTTTTTGTTGAGTCTTTAAAAAGACAATCTATCCTAACATTGCAAAGGGATGGAACGAATTGAGTGGGTGTTTTCGGTTTCAGCTGTGGTCCTAAACAGTTTTCCTCACACACCAATACAAAGGAACTCAGCCTACCTGTCAAGAGTGTCTGAGAGCTAAGCACTGAGTGTGTTCATGAACTGAAGACAGGGGTGAGCTGGCTCTTTACATGATAATGTACAAACACACCACCCTCACCTCTGTTTCCATGATCACCATTTTTTAAGTATCTCCACAGTTTGGGTCTCTCTGACACAGACTTGGATATCTTTATGTCTCTTAGAAGAAGTTAAAACAAATGAAGAAGGAAAATGGAAAACTACTAAATTTCAACACTGTTCCTCAGCATATAATAGAAACACATATAGAAGATGGCTTGCAGATATTCTGCCAATTACTTACAGTCAAAGGCCCTGTTCTTGGCATGACCTCCAACAAAAATTAATTTATTATTTGAAGCATTGAGAATATCATGCATGTAGAACTAAAATTACCTCCGCACATGTAAAAAATTAGTATTTAGAATGAACGAAGCATATCATTCCACCTCACTCTAATTCATCACACCTCACCTGCTTGCCAACATTTTTTATTGCCAGCTGTTCAGGTGTCATCTTATCTTCTTCTTCAACAGCCTGTGAAAAAAACACAGAAAAGGTCAGTGTTTCAGATTTCATTTACTTTTCCCCCAAGCCACAGATTCTCAAAATACAATTCTGTTCCTTAAAAAAAAAAAAAAAAAAAAAAGGAAAAAAAAAAATCAAACAGCAACACATTTCAGAAAGTCAAAAGGAAAGATACTTCAGCTTTTCAGCAGACGTGGTTTTAATTACTGAGTGTTAGTGCAAAAGATCAAGGCAAATACTTATGAATGGTTTTATTGTCACATATTTACCAAAATGTTAGCAAGCAAAAATCTTAAATGAGCAGTATCAATAGTTAAAGACAGTTGAAAACAGTTAAAATAATAAAACAGAACCAAACCCAGTATTTCTATACTGTTTCAACGACTGTAGATTTGATCTCAATAAATTATTGTACTAATTTAAAGTCTCTAGTTTAAAGTCACTTATTTTAATATATTTTGATACTGTTATGTTGCCTTCAGATGCAATGTCTTCATAAAGTTCATCCACTAACTTAACTAGTGGATGTAATACTGAATTTTGGTTGTAAGGACTTCGAAGGAGTTAAAAAACCCCACACTCGTTAAGAAATACTAACATGATTATTACTCATAGAATGCTTGTTGAGATCTAGTATTTGAAAGAAATATTTCAAAGTGTGTCAGTATTAAAACAGTACAAGCAGTTGTGATTCCTCTTACTTAAAACACCAATAACAAATTTATTCTCTAAACAGAACACTGAACTGGGCTCTGGAATGCATTCTAAATACTTATAGCCTATCTACTAGACTGATACAGATAAATAACCTGTACTCTGCTACAGTGAACAAACAGTCCTTGACTGAAGGATTGGAAAATTTGACTAACTGCTCATTTTGATCTACAGAAATCTTATATAATAGTCACTAAGTAAAAACACAAAATCACCACGATCACTCACATTTCAAAGCAAAGCATGTAACTAAACACTTGGACAAAAGTTTAGGGCAAAAAGTCTGGTGGCAGTGCCTGAGGAGCTAATCTGGCAACGTCCCACAGAAACCATACATAGCTGATTAGTACAAACTACAGTCATTCTGAATCAAGCTCGTGACAATCAATTCCTTCTGAAATTAGGTAACTAATTTCTTCACTTCATAAGCAAAGATACACTTATATTATCATTACGGGATATGAATACCTTGTTATAATTCTTAGCTAATTCTAACATCTCCTTCACTACTGTTTCATTGAGTTTGCAATGTTCACTGTAGTCCTGAAGTGTCAAACCTTCCATCCAACTCTTCTTATGCAAATTTAGCAGCATCTGCAAGACAAAACCTCTTTAGAGCATTCACCACAAAATACTTTCAGAATCCTATGAAGATCAGTTTGACAGGCAACCGATTTATAGTAAGAAGAATAAAAGAAAAAATTGATCTTACAATGTCAGTGCTTAAATAGAAGAAATACAATGATAAACTACTCTCCTAGGGTAGAAGATAGATTTGCATACTTTTCAAAGATCGAACTTCTGGAATCCTAAATATGAAAATGAGGCATGAAAATATGGGTCACATTCACTTTGACAGGAATATGTAAATTTGTTTTCTGTGATTTGTTACTTCTGCTGCAGGTTAAGAATGCACAATTGCCTTGTAGCAGGGCTAAGAGAAAATGGAATACTTTAGCCACCATATAGTTGAAGTTTTTGGCCTCTGATGAAGTTGAAAAATATTTTAATGCTTGGATTAAATTCATAAAGTAGTTACACAGGCTTCACTGATTATCTGATCTGTATGCAAGCAACTGACAGTTATGATAAAACAGACTTTGAAAGTGACCAAAGCATGACTTGTGTGTCTTTGCCTCATACAGAATAAGCAAGCATAAAAACCATAGGATAAAATGTGCAGAGATTTGATGGTGATAAACGCAGGCACTATTAGATATATTTGAAAGGTTTTACTTGACACTTTCATGTCATCTTGAAAGAGCAAAGGAACAGCTACAATAGCAATTTCTTTATTTTCATGAATAAAGGAAGTGTATTTTTTGGATCTCCTGCACACTTGATGACTACAGGGAGGACCCCTCCAGCAAACAGTTTCAGCTTGGCTTCAATTTGTGAACATTTACTAGACATTTCTGAGAACTGGTAATCCCTGCAATTGCTATCATCTGAATAAAAGTACCTGTTTCATCCTCTGTAGAGCTTCCAAAGCAACCTGGCTTTGGAACATGTGAACTGAGTAGAAAGTTTGTGTCATAATTTGTGTTAGCAAGATCTTAGCTGCTGACAGAAGGAGTCGTAGGCAAACTGCATATGGGCAGTTTAGCTAGGCTATCTTGATTTTAAAATTAAGGTTTGGTGTGATGAGCTCCTAATCTAATACATGAAGCATGTACTTTTCTTACTACAGATGGAGATAACAGATCACCACCATCCTGAGGGGGGTTTGAGATATGTATGAAGCTGCTTCATGAAAGATGTGAGAGAGAGTTGTTACCTCACAGATTAAAGTCTTCCTAACTTGGTCAAGATTATTTTCCTACTTGCAAAGGTAATAACTCACTTACATAAAGCCATTGACGAAAATACACACTTGGAACTTCAGACAAGATTGGATTTGGCCAATTGTTGCATTTGACTGGAAACAATAACCCCCTGGAAGCCTCATGGACATTTCCTGAGAGAGCTGGTTTTGTTCAATCAGTAACTCTTTTCAGTAACAGTGAGGTCCTGGAAGTCTGATACTGCACTAAAAATGGTTGTGCATTTCACACATTCTTTCCAGTTCCTTAATTTGCACACATATTCCTCCACTATTTGAAACTGTTTTTTTTTCTTGTTACTTGTAACTCACAAAGTCTCAATTCTGTGAAAAAACTATTTTGACCACTTCATCATAAGCTTTGTGATCAATTTACAACCCTAACAAGGCCATGAAAATGTACAGACATATCAGAGAACATACTCAGAGGACAGAATCTGGCTTTTCAATAATTAACTTCTGTAGATGATACATAAGCTTTTTTCTTCCTTTTTGTTTTTCTGGTTGAGACTCTCAAGCTAGATTTTGCATGTAACCTGAAGAAGTTAGATGCAAAAATAGCAAAAAACATTTGTTGTAAGTAACTCCATAACATTTCTTCTTGTAAATGCAGGACATCTACTGCATTTAATTCAGGACATCTACTGCATCTAATGCACTACTTCCTGATATTCAGCGACGTCTTGGAGAGTTGCAATCATACCAACTGGAAGTATCTTCTGTCAAAGTGATTACAGCAAATAAAACCCCAACACCCCTTGGTTATACATTCCATTTTGGAAAACACAGTTAAAAATTCTCCTAGCTTCAGGAATTACAGCCTGTGAAAACTGAAGGCAGCTAGTATGTCTTTCAGCTTCATCACTGAAAACTTGAAACTTTGTACAAACTTAGGTACAGAGAACAGCATGACAACTTTCCGTAAGGTGGACAAAAATGCTGTCAAACTATTCATATGGTCATTAGAATGTGGTTTTGCAAAGTTTCATCACAATGACTGTTCATTCAAGTGCTTCCTGGAAGAGAAGCCACCTATTCCAGGAGAGTTAAAACAATTACTGAAAGTAAGAGCCATTGAAATCAGAATATTGCCACAAAATTTAAATAGTTTTTATAATGCTTGTGGTACTCTGAATTAGAGCTGAAACAATTACCTTCTGTTCTAGTTCATTCTTCCTGTAGTTGATGGTGATGGAATAATAATGTCTGTTTAGTCCATGGATTAGTGCCTGCAAAATTTAGGGGAGAAACTGAATTAAAATCACCCACCGCTGAAATGAAGAAATATCTGAAGGAGAAAGCTCATTTCAATATCAACATCTTTAAACACCACTCAAATAAAGGAAAAAGCACCAAGAAAAAAATGCAGAGACTACAAGGAGATATGAAGTAAATATACCTGGCTCTATTTTTCTTTTTGTGTTCATTAACTGACAGTTACATTTTCTATTTCTAAACCACAGGTTTTTTTTTCACACAGTAGCAACTATAATAAGAAAAAATGGTAACTGCCTTCAAACATTTGACCGATACATATGCACAAACATATTTCTCTCAAATCCTTCCTCTCTCAATAAATTTGGTTATCACTCCTATTAAAATATTCTGTTACAAACAAAAGACTATTTGCTATCTATTTATTTATAACCACTGTCAACATTCCCAAGTTCATTCTCCAGGTTACAGCATGAAGAGGGATTAACTGAAGCAAGCAAAAACCTCAGTTAGACAATGTATATCAAATTAACCTTGGATATTGAAACTAATTTTATTTTTTAACTGTAAATGAAGGAAAAAACTCCCACCTTTTTCACTATAATTATGCCCTCTGCAAACACAATCTGATCAACCGAGATTAGTGATAGCTGTATGCATGTGTTTTCTATTTTGCTCACTCGCATTAGATACTTCCTTTTACATTTATGACTTAAGGGTGAGTTGTATTAATATTTGGGAAGGTAAAATTCTATGATCAATCCTCATCACAACTAACAGAGTCTATTTTCAAACAGCATTTTACATATGAAGAACCAAGATACAATAAATCATACATAAAGTATGCTGAACTAGTGATAAATCTTCTGTTTCAAGCATTCCATCTATTTAAGTTTATATATATATATTTAGAGCTATACAAAATGAATGTGTATTTGCATCCTATGCAACTTAATATTTCAGCATTACAGAATTATCTGTATGAAAGCTGAAAATGTTTTCATACATACATTTTTAAGAGATTTCAATTGCAAACACATATACAAGGATAAAAAACTACTCGAAGAGTTACGAGAATTAGCACTTACATAAAACCATTACTTGTGCAACTTATTTTAATTAAGCTTGTAAAATACAGGTTTTATTATCAATAACAGAATTTATAGTTTAAACTATTAACAGTAAGTAATTTGCACTGCCATTTTCTTATCCCACTCAAAATGACTGCAGATGAGGTTTTGATGTTTGTGTATAAACTCATGTGTAGATATTTAGGAAGTTTTCTCAAGTTCTTAAAGTTTCTCAAGTTCTTGACAAACAAGTTTGCCTTCTCCCACTATCCTCTCCATTTCCTCCTCCCTTCCAAAAACTACCCTTTAAAAGAGTGGGCAAATGTAGAAGGCAAACAACTGTAAAAAAGCTATTGATAAGGGAACTCAAGAAAAAAACCCACACACAAAAATAGGGAGTGAAGCCAAGGCATGTACTACTCTATTATTCTTCTTCTTGAGATTTTAAATAATATCTTGTAATTCCTGTTTCTAGCCCAGCTGAAATCAGTATTTAATTTGCTTCTGTCCTCAGCTGGGTCAGAATTTTATTTAGGGCTTAAAGTAATACAACACTTCCAGAGCTCTCGCAGCTTTAGGAACAGAGTACCATTTAAAATTATGATTTTTATCATAACAGTGACATTTGCAACAGCTCATTGCCAGCTTGCAAAAAATCAACACAAACAAAAACTATCCATTTTAATAACAGAAACCCAAAATCCCATGGCCAAAATATGCCACGCTGTAGTGACAGTGATCTTAAAATAATGAAGCTGAACAATACTGCAGGGGTTTCCAAGGGAAAACATTACACATGGTCTAGAAAAGCTCAGTTAGAAAAGCCCTGAAACATGCAAGCATGGGCTTGCCTACATCCAATCAAGAGTATTAGCTGCTTATTTCATACTCATTATTGTTCGCAGTTTTGACCAATTCAAAAATCAAAAGTAAAACACAGCCTCCTGAAGCAGACACTCTTTTATTTTAAGATGCATTTTTGCTAGCATTTTTATTAACAGCAGAGTTTCAATGTAGTAGCAACAAAATACCAACTTATCTTTCACCAGATAAGGGTATGGTGGTCTAGGACCTCTCAAAGGATGGCTCTCTCAGAGCACAAATTCAGCCATTATTTCAGTTCTGCTCTGACTAGTGGATGGTCTTTTTTTTTGGATGTTTACCTAGCAAAATATTACTTCTATTGTTCAAGTAATGGAAACAAAGGCAGGAACTGGGCTTCATGGTTTCAAGGGCACATGCCTTTAGAATACATAGTAAGGGGGAAAAGTTTTTTAAAGGAGAAAACAGTGAGGCAGAAGAACGACAGGGATAAAAGCACTAATCACTCCAGAGGATACTTGTTTCTGGATAGAAGCTATTTCTCAAAATAAAGGCTTGCTTCAGTGAAAACCAAAACTTTTGTCTTTTTAGTGAACGTCAACTTCAGAAATCAAACTTTGAATATTTAAGTTTCACAATTGTGTATTCAAAAGAAACATTACAGCAGAAGCCAATCAAGCATCCATTTTATCCATTGAATATCCTTCTCCACCATTTTTTCAGCAAATTACTGCATTACATAAAAATCGGGGATTAATTATTTAAGACACAAGGTTTAATCTAGATTACATAATAAGCAAGAACCTCTATAAACTTATAATAAAAAGAAAAGAGAGAACTTTTTCCATAATTTGTTTGTGAGTAACTTAACTTGAAGAAAGATGAGATGTTGATAAGCAGCAGTTTTTCAGCAGGACTGAAAACAGCATTTGTCTTGCATCACATGTTATGCCATCTATCGTCACTTCAAAAAGTTTGCATTTCCATAAATTTATACTTCAGTCTTTGCTGTACACATTAAATACATGCATTCACACTTAGGTTGCTAATTTAGGGCTCTTTAAACCCCTCACATACACACGTCCATTGATGAATCACATCAATTATAAATGCATGTGGAAAAATGCAACAGAGAGAACAATAAATAATTTGTAACCTCCTGTTTTAAGTACCTTTTCCAAAAATTGATAAATAAATCTTGCAATTTACAGGACAAGCAGCACTAGGTTTACCTGGATAGATGGCTTGTTTAGGTGACCCAGATTTGAAGTTGTTTGTCGTGGTTCATGTCCTAAGACCATCATATTAGCATTGATCAATCTGAAGGCATCAATAACAACCTGTAAAAACAAGATGTCAAGTCAATTCTTTTTAGAAAATGCAACTAATAGAGCCAAGCAACAGTGGACAAGGCACAATCAACTCTCATCTGTTTTTGGCCTTTATCCAGAAAATCATTTAATTATAATATTAATAAAAAAGAACCTCCTGCTGGCTATGTGATCAGCACACTACACTGCCTTGTATTGTAAGGTGACAACAATTATTACCTTTTCCATGGAACTGTAAGTTTTATATACATTATACCACCATATAATATTGAATTTTATGTACACTTACTCTAAGCCTCGAACTATGCATATGTTTGTCACCTAAATCTTATCCAATCAAAATGAATGACAGAGAGAGACTAAAACTGAAAGTGAGCACAAGCTAAGGGACCAAGTCTAAAGCCCAGTCCTGTCACATCAATTATACTACCACAATACTTGAAATGACAACAAAATTATAGCCAGCAAGGAACTTGCCCCATGTATTCCCTTCTAGTCAGATGCTTTTTGCTTCTTGTGAGTACGAAAGGGTCTATAAACTGTCTGATGGATTAAAAAGTCCTTGTCAGTGTCATGCTCAGGAGTAAAAAATAGAGTAAAAGAAAACCAAGGTCATTTATGATTTAAAGGTACATGGTAGGCAGTATTCAGTGCTATTTTATTGCAAATAATGTA